>VZRE01003958.1:203864-396868 GCA_013396775.1 Cephalopterus ornatus | reverse complement strand
GAGGGTGGTGTGAGGGGAGAGGGGCTGTGCTGTGTGAGGGGGCGGGGAGGGGTCCTGTGAGGGACAGACACCCCCACCCCCGGCGGCGTGAGGCGAGTTCAGCCGGGGTCGGTGAAAGGCTTCTGTGAAAATGGGTGTGTTGGGAGAGGAGGAGCGAGTCACAGGTTAATGTGGAGAGTGGTTTGGGGCGATGCTCGCGAGGGGCAGAGTTAAAATTTTGAGGTGCGAGCGAGAGGGGTGTTAATAGAGGGGAAAAAAAGGCGCTTGTGGTGGGAGGGAGAAAACGAAGTCGATTCAAAGCGACTGGGGAGGTTTTATGGGGTGAAAGCTGTAACGTGTCAAGGGTTAAATAGAAAATGTGGAATACAAGGGTGAGTGTTCCCAGCGCTGGAAGCTGCCCCGATAACATGTGCTCGTTGCCTGAGTGACTGGCGCGGTCAGAGAAGGACAATTTTGCATCTTTTTTGCTGTTAGAAAGTAAATGAAACTCTTGCGCAACAGTAAATGCGCCAAAGTTCTTGTGCATCAAAGCTTTGCTAGGTGGGACGCTTTGGAACTGACCTGTCAAAGTGTTATTTACTTGGAACTAGTGATTAACGTTGTTTTTTAACACGTACGAATTCTCCCCCTCCCTAATGATTGGTTAGTTTCAGATGTTGGAGACGTTGAAATTATCAGCAAGGATAAGGAAACTCTCCTGTTGTTTATTTTACCTTTGACTACTTACTGGTTTGTTTGGGAAAAAAAAAAATAAACAAGTGTTTTGAAGACTTTTTTCTAACAATGCTTTGAAGAAACTCTGATGACGTTTGGCCCCGGTCCTGCTGTGGGAAATGGGTGCCCAGCCCCAGATCCCTCCTGGTTTATTGTGGCTGTGCTCGAAGCCGTGTCTGAATTCTGCATAAGAGAAATCGCAGCTGCTGTGTATCGCCACGAGTTAAGAGTTTAAATCTCCCATTCATCATCGCTGATCTCTCTCCTCTTTGCCCTTTTGTGTTTTTCAGATTTTGTTGGAAGCTCTCACTGTTGCAAGTCAGCAGCTTTACCTGATTTGCAGCTCTTGCCTCCTGATGTTTTTCTTTTGGGCTTTCCTTTGTTGTTGTTGTTGCATAAAAATTGTGTCACTATTACGAAACAGGTTTTTGTGCTTGAGCTATTGCTCAGTTTTCACTTTGGGATTTACTTCATTAGGCTTATCACATGTTATTTAGCAGCATAGTCCTCCACTAAATACGTTTCCGCAGTGATAGGTGAACTCCTTCACACCTGGGCAATTTTAAATGATAATTGTATTTTATTTATAGGGAAAAACATGTAACTGTAGATGCAAATTTACGTGAGTTTAAGGTTGTTGCCCAACATAGTTATTGTAGGGCTATTTCTTCATGAGTCTGTGCTCAAACCATCACTTGTGTAAGGCAGGAGCCTGTTCCTGTTTCGGAGTGGAGTTAAATATTTACATACAGACTTGCGTAATGGTGGGGTAGGTTGGGGACTTATTTTATTCCTCTGCATTCCTTGTTTTTTTTACTTTTATAAGTCAGTAAGCATTATGGCTCGTCCCCAGTGATACATCATAAATATGAAGTTATTTGTATTATTTTCCTTAACATTAGTGGATATAATTTTATAGGTTAATGGCAATTGACATGTACATTGTGAAAAGGAAAAAAATAATATTTGAGGTATCTTTATATATTTACCCTTGAAAATGTTAGACTTGCTGTTGATGGGTGTTGACACTGAGGGAACTATGGAATAAATTTGTGCTAATTCTTGGTCACGCACAGGGGTTTTTTGGCATGTGGTGGCCTTTTTTGAGGGTTGTTTTTTTTGTTGTTGTTGGTGGTGGTGGTGGTGGTTTTTTGTTAAACAGTTTTGATTTTGTTTTGTAGAACCAAGTCAGTTTTCACAAACGCTGAACGGAATTCCTCCCTCCAACCCAGTCAGCAGTGGAATGGACCCCTTCCATGCCTGTAGTATCCTGCAACAGCTGAAGACCATGTATGATGAAGGACAGCTGACAGATATCGTGGTGGAAGTGGATCATGGGAAAACATTCTCCTGTCACAGGAATGTTCTTGCTGCAATCAGTCCTTACTTCAGGTACGGCAGTCCATTGCTCTAGCGGTGATCAAAACAGGATTAGAACTTATTTTCGTTAAGTGAAAATTAAAAAAACCCTGCACTTGTACTAATGTTCTGTGTAACTATTGATAATATAGCGTGCCTAGCAAGTAAAGATTATTGTTAAGGTCAACGAATTCTCAGTGTCTGTTTGCCAAAGGAAAGCCTCGTTGGAGAAAACGTCACACAGTTGTAAAATAAACAAAACTGCCTCCAATTGTTTTCTTTTAAAGTTACATATTTTAACATGCTGGAGTATGCATATGAAACAACTTGTTGAAAGTTGAGTGCAAAGACTCAGATGGCATGTCAAGAACTTTGCTTGTTAACTGAGTGAATTTCTGGGGTTAGTGAGATAATTTATCAAGAAGTTCCAGCTCACTGCTTTTGTTTCAGCCAGTCTAGAACTGATCTTAAACTGTGTGGGTACCTAAATGTAATACCTGTAATAAATGTATTTGGGCTGATGTGAGGACAAACACACTGGGATCGGCTGCACAGTGTAGTTTAACTTCATACCTGTAGTTAGGAGGTAATTCCAGATAAACTGCTGAACGTTGTTCCTCTGCAGATCGATGTTCACGAGCGGCCTTACCGAGAGCACCCAGAAGGAAGTTCGGATAGTTGGTGTGGAAGCAGAGTCAATGCATTTAGTGTTGAACTACGCATATACCTCCAGAGTAGTGCTGACAGAGGCCAACGTCCAAGCTTTGTTCACTGCAGCCAGTATCTTCCAGATCCCTTCCATACAAGACCAGTGTGCTAAATACATGATCAGTCACTTGGACCCACAGAACTCCATCGGGGTGTTCATCTTCGCTGATCACTATGGTCATCAGGAACTCAAAGACAGGTCACAAGACTACATTCGTAAAAAGTTTCTGAGTGTCACCAAAGAGCAGGAGTTTCTTCAGTTGAGAAAAGACCAGCTGATAAGTATCCTCGACAGTGATGATTTAAATGTGGACAAGGAAGAACATGTTTATGACAGCATTATAAGGTGGTTTGAGCACGAACAAAATAAGAGAGAAGTGCACCTTCCAGAAATATTTGCCAAATGCATCCGTATGCCTCTGTTGGAAGAGACATTTTTAGAGAAAATCCCTCCCATGTTTGCACAGGCGATGGCCAAAAGCTGTGTACAAAAGGGACAACCCAGTGCCAATGGCTACACACAACGGCTTGGAATGACCGCTTCTGAAATGATCATATGCTTTGATGCTGCCCACAAACACTCAGGAAAGAAGCAAACAGTGCCTTGTTTAGATTCGGTCACAGGGAGAGTGTTTAAACTATGCAAGCCACCAAATGACTTGAGGGAGGTCGGAATTCTCGTGTCTCCTGATAACGATATTTATATTGCGGGTGGTTACAGACCGAGCAGCAGCGAGGTCTCCATCGACCACAGAGCGGAGAGTGACTTCTGGATGTACGATCACTCCGGCAATAGGTGGATTCCTAAAGCTCCTTTGCTGCGAGCCAGGATAGGCTGCAAGCTGGTTCACTGCTGTGGAAAGCTGTATGCCATAGGGGGGAGAGTCTATGAAGGAGATGGCAGGAACTCCCTCAAGTCTGTGGAGTGCTACGACAGCCGGGAGAACTGCTGGACAGCTGTCTGTCCCATGCCGGTGGCAATGGAGTTTCATAGTGCTGTGGAATATAAGGATAACATCTATGTTTTACAGGGTAAGGTGGTTTGGCTGACTCCGTGGCATCTTGTTGGAAGTGGGGAGTTTTCATTCTCTGTGCTCTCTTAAGCACTTTGGAAAAACCCCTGGGGCAATGGGATGGGGGGAAAACTAGGGAGAGCAGTGGGCAAGGAAGAGGGAGGTTGCTTCTTGAATTCTCATGCCCTGGAAACGTGCCACTAAGTTGTGTTGAGTTATTGCACAAATGGCAGTTTTGGTGGTGGTCTAAGTCAACAGTATAAAATATTTTTGTGAAAATTCCGTGTTAAATATTTAACCGGATGAAGTGCACTAATGTTGAAAAAAAGATACTGTCCTGTGAAAAAGCACTTTCCACAGCTAAAGCTGTGGAAATTCCTGATGTCTGTGTTTTTGGTGGCTTGTAAAAGTCAATTAACCGCTGTAGGTCTTTGTTTCCTGACCTACCCTGCTTTCTGAAATCATTCTAATAACTAGAAAGAGATAAATCGTCATTTTTAATTAGCTCTGTTTCTTTGGTCAGTAATTACAGTACTGCCTTTACATCCTTCCTTCTGGTAAGTGATCAGACTTATTGGTGTATTAGATATTGATTCTTAAATGAATAAAAAAGGTCTTTATGGCAATGGATCAAATAATTTATTCTTCCCTTTATTTTACTTATGGAGATCTTACATAAAATATGTATTTGGGTGTGTGCATGAGCCATATGCAGCCTAGTCTGAAAAGTGCTGAGACTGGTCTATGGGGCTGTGGTAAGAGGCCCTGGAAGTGGAAAGAAAGAAAGGAGGAGGAGGAGGTGTCTCAGTTACCAGCTCTGTAAACACTTGTAGAAGTTGGGTTCTTGGATCCATACCAGCTTCTTCTTCGGGTCACTTTCCATACAAAGCTGGACCACAGGACAGAAATAGGATAGGGAATACTGTAAGGTCCTTGTTATTTACCAGAAGGAGTCAACGTGATTTCTTGACTTTGCATTCCTGGGCTTTCATGTGATTTACAGAGAGTTTTCTTCCATTGTTTCTGTATCAGGTTTTGCTCTTGTTGGTTGTGGTTTCTAATGATTCTGTTGCATTAACAAGTTCTCTCAATGTCTCTCTCTCAGGTCAGACATGTGCTTTAGGTAGTTAAAAAGGAATGCTGAACTTCATGATCTACAGTCTGTAGATGCTGCTCTGTGCAGTGAACAGCAGAGGTCTTTTATGACCTCATCACAAAGCTAACAGTGAATCAGCGCCTTCATGCAGGTACTCACCTGGCCTCCTTTTAAGCAAATCAGCCTAAATGTGTAACTCAACCACCTCATATGAGTAGCTTCAAAATCTGTGTGCAGTACAAGGCACAGTTATTTGCTCAGCTTTAGCAGCTTTAAGCACTGAATTCTGAGACTCCTCAGTCTGTAGATGACACGTTGTGAAGATGTTACAGTGAAACAAATGTACTTCAGACATTTCAGGACTGCAGTCTTATTAATTGTCCTGAATTAACAAGCCTGGTTTAGAAGTAATAAAGGGTAGCTAGGAAATACGTAAAACATTGTCTTTTTGATACGCTTCAAATTCCCTTTTCTGCAGCTCGAATAGAAACTCAAAGTAGTTTTTCCTCATGCTGTTAATATTTTTGTAATGCACTTGAAAGAAAGCAGGTGATGGTGCTGGGAGTGAGTGTTTGTGATGGGAAGAGCATTTCTGTCTGTGGAAGAACACACCTGAGAGCTTGATGGCCGCAGAACTGCTGATCTGGAAACCCAGCGTAAGTTGTGTTTTATTTTTCCTCTCTCTTTTCAGGGGAGTTTTTTCTCTGCTACGACCCTCAGAAGGATTACTGGGGATTTCTGACCCCGATGACTGTGCCTAGACTCCAAGGCTTGGCGACGGTGTACAACGACTCCATCTACTACATAGCTGGGACCTGTGGGAACCATCAGCGCATGTTCACCGTGGAGGCCTACGACATCGAGCAGAACAAGTGGACTCGAAAAAAAGACTTCCCATGTGACCAGTCCATTAATCCGTACATAAAACTCGTACTCCTCAAAAACAAACTCCATCTGTTTGTCAGAGCCACTCAAGTCACTGTTGAAGAACACGTTTTCAGAACCAGCAGGAAGAATTCGCTCTACCAGTACGATGAGGTTACTGACCAGTGGCAGAAAGTATACGAGACTCCAGACAAGCTCTGGGATCTAGGCCGGCATTTTGAATGTGTTGTTGCTAAATTGTATCCGCAGTGTCTTCAGAAAGTTATTTAAATTTCTTTCTTTATTTTTTTTTCTTTTTTCCAGTAACAGGCCTTAGTGATTTCAGTGGTAATTTGATGCTAGAGAAAACATGTCTTAAAAGAAAACAAATTCTGTCAGTATTTATTGTAAGCTGAAAGAGACAGTTTTTTGTATGTGGGGATGGGTGCTCTTTAAAGGTTGCAGTCTGGGGAGGGAATTGCTGGTTCAGTTTCATATTTACTGATATCTTCCTGGGAAATGAGAAGGAGGTTACAAAGTGCAATTATCAGCATTTTTTTTCTGGTAAACACTTAATCATGTCATACTAGAGGGGTGTTTTGGTGGTAAAAGCAAATTAAGTGGAAGAGCCAGGATAACTATGCACTACAGTGAAAGAAAATCTAGCATTAATAGCTAAAGATGTCCAAGATGTGTTGAAGTGACTTTTCTTTTTTTTCCTCTTTTTTTTTTAATACGGGTAAAATTTGAGGCAATATCACTAAGTTTTGTTGCCTTTTTTTTTTTTTACTTTAGATTGAAAGTACATAGGAAAGGTAGATCCTGAGTCGTAATGATCTGTTCTTTTTGTACTGTTCTTGAAGTCCGCTGAGATGTTCGTGATTTGTTTGTGCACTACAATTTGGGAGAAAAGCTCAGTCAGAATTGGACTGTGGAGTACTTTTGCCCCGGATGGAGGCCTGTTCATATTGTACCACTTGCTGTCTGTGGACTTTTGTTAAAATTGAGCTTAATGATAGTGGGGGGAAAAAAATCCCACACCTGTTTTTTGCCACGTAGATGTAGTGCTGTAAAAACATATTTTTTTTTTTTTTAAAAACACTGATTAAACCTTTTTTTTCATCCCATAAAGGGCTTTAACCCAAAAGTTGATGGTGCTAGTACATTTTTAATACTTGTTTGTCTGAAATGGGCCAGCCTTCTGCTACTGTTTAAGACAGCCTGTTTAGTTTTCATGGAGTGTGTGTCTGTCTTCAGGCCCTGTCCTGTCATCAGATTGTCTTTTCTAACATAACATTTTTACTGCAGTGGTATTCTTGCACAGAATGGTGACAGGATATGGCCTTACTAATATTGGTTCTCTTTTATTTTTTCTTTTTTTGTGTGGAGTGTTCATTCTGTCTCCACTAAAGTACAGTGCTATGTGCAGAGTTGGCATGTGCTCCAGTGATTTGGAAAAGCGTGGCTTAACTTCACAAGTTGTTTTTCTTTTCTCTCCGCGGTCAAGCCCTCAAATATCTTCTCTTCCATTCTGATCTACAATGTGAAAAATTGCACTACTGAGCTGTCATCATTATCCAGTGTATTAAAGCAAAATTGACAGTAAGTGTCCATGGCTTAAATACTCTTAGAGAAAATACAGAATAAGGATCCAACGTATTACAACACTTTTCTCTACGTATTTAACATTTAGCTTATTTTTAAGAAGTAAATAAGTTCAAAGTTCAGCTTCCACTTCAGTACTGAAAACTGGATTTAAAAGGGAAAAGATGAATCCTAAAACTTGTATCAGCTGTAATTTGCCAGGTTTAATTTGTTAATTTTTGCAGAGCTGTAAGTTATCTTACTCTTCCCTATTTTGTCCAACTGACCTAAGTAAACCAGTTAACTTGACATGGCACTGGCCATCACTGGCTGAAAGTGCTTACCACTATCTGGCTTATCAGCTGACATTTCAGTCAGCCAAATATTTAGCTCATTGTTTATCCCCCTGGCATGGCTGAGGATTTGGATAATGTTTGTTTACTGTGTGGTCTTACTGTTCCCAGATGGAATCTTTCTGATACACGAAAATACTCTTCTGGTTCTATTTCTTAATTCTTGCACAAAATGTCTAAAAGGAAAAAAAACAAACAAAAAAACTGTGAAATGAAAAGGAAAATAAAAATGCCTCTTTGCATTACATACCTCATCTTCCAGAGATTCACCAAACGCTTCTCTCCTGTGTGAGCACCTGTGATTTTATTTGTCCTGAATTTGGCAATTCTCGCTAAGACTGCATTTTCCAACAGTGTTGAGGTGTATTGTTCCTTTGTTTAGTTCTTTTCTGGATAGTTTTATATATCTGCATAGCCAAGAATAAGAGGTTTTTTGAAAAGTACAACTAATTTAATTTTTAAAACGATCCCTAGTCCTTGGCTAGCTCTCTTTGTGCTGTTGTAGGCCTCTAGCTGCAAGCTTTCTGAAGCACCCTCCCTAACAGTGTTGCATTTGTGTGTAAGACCATTTTTTTTTTTTTTCGCAAAGTGTTATGGAGCTTTTCCCTTGTTTCTTTGTTTTTGTTTTGTTTTGGGGTTTTTTTTAAGCTTGGTTGAATATTTACAAGATTTCTTGCTGCTTTTTGACAATCTTCTATATTTATTTAGTAGAACAAATTTCAATATATTACTTGAAACTATGAAATAGGATTGAGTTAGCAGTTGACTGGTCATGTGATGTATAGAAGTACAATATGCTGTGGTTAATTCTGCAGTAGGTTTGTTAATTTTGTTTATCTGCACTAAAGTACGAAGATCTCCATTCTGTTTAACCATTCAAACTGAGGGTGTGATCCAAGTCTGTCATGTGTTTGAAAGCTAAATCCTGGAACTTGCCGTGGGAGTAGAATATACTAAACCTTTTGCATGAGGAGTTTGTTGAGACAGTAATGTAGCTGTGACATTTTTGCCAATTCTTAAACGCTTCTACGTTTTGCTGAAAGTCAGATTCCTGGTAAAGTTTTGCTTTAGAGTCAGGCTTAAGTAAACTTGCACAGCACAAACAAAAAAAAATAATAATTGCACCAAAGGTACTGGTAATATTTGAACAGTAATCTGTACATTTTGCCCATTTGGTTTTTTTTTTTTCTGCATTCGTTTATGAAATGAATTTCTAGCGTTGTAAGGACTTAGGTGAGTGTAAATCTCTTTTCCAGAATTATTAGTTAACTTTAGAAGGAAACATTTTGTAACTTCCACTTGATTCCATCAGTAAACTCTCGAATAACTAAAAGCAGTTTTGGTGCAGCAGACATGCAGAGTATGTTCTACAAGAGATCGAAGAGCTCCCTGTTCGCGAGGCTGTTGAGAAGTGGCATCCAACATTCAGTGCTCAGGTATGTTAGTAAGAAGTACTGTAGTCCTATGAGGGCAAATGTGTGGATTTTTAAACATTTTGCCATAATTGCACAATTTTGCATTTTTACTTAATGTCATGTTATGTTTCTTAAAATAAACCTATTGTTGAAATACAGTGGAGTTCAACTGGTTTTGTGATAAATCTCTGGTGTGAATTTTAGTAGAGTAAATTTCTGAAAATTAACCCAACAATGTATCCTTTTGATGTTTGTTCAGTTCTTCTATTTCTGCATTTGTGTCTCACTTGTGTGTAATGTCACTTGTTTTTAGTTTTCAAGGTTGAAGGTGCTTTGTTCTGCTTTTTTTGTCTCGTTCCTTGTGCCTATTCAGGTCTAACTCTTTACTTTTTTGCACTCAGGTGACATGTTCTTTCCCTTTCCTTCCCTTCCCTTCCTCCCTGCCTTCAACTGGAGCTGACATCCCAGCGGGAATGTCAAGTAGGGCTTTTCATCTTAATAATACTGTGTATTGGAAAACCTTGAAACACTTACATACTGAGTTTTCCAGTGTCTCTGCTGCAGAGCAGAGAACAAGAGGCCTCCTCTCCCCTGGCTGTTTAAGCAAAACTCTCCAGCTTTATTTGTGGTTTCTGCTGCAGTGATTTTGCTCTGCAGAGCTGCTTGTGCATGATACTGGTTGTTTGAAAACCTTTGTTCCCTTCCAGAGGGAGGGACCCACGGACCAGTGGAGATGCCGAGTCACGGCAGCCTGGGAAGACAGTGTGGTGTTCTCTTGTTTGGGAAGCACTGCTCTTGTCAGGCTCTCCAGGCACTGTCTGTGTGCAGTCACAGGGCTTGATCTCACTGGGGTTGCAGAGATGTGGTGGGGTAGCTGGTGTAACTGGAATGTTGGCATGAAGGGCTGCACGCTTGGAAAGACAGACCAGGCAGGTGTGGTGGTGGAGTTGCCTCTCTGTGAGGCAACACTTGGAATGTGTTGAGCTCTGTCTTGGGGTGGATGACAAGTTAGTCCAGAGTTTGTGGGCTTGGATCAAAGCACAGACTAATAAGGGTGACGTTGCTGTGGGTGTTTGCTCCAAGCCACGTGAGCAAGAGGAGGAACTGGGTGAGGGTTTACAGAGCTTGAAGCAGCCTCAAAGTCACAGGCCCTGTTATCCAACTACCTGGATATCAGCTGGAGAAGCTACACAGCAAAGAAGGAACAGTCCAGGAGGTCCCTGGAAAGCATTGGTGACAACTTCCTGTCACAGGGAGTTGAGGATCCCTCAAGGAATGGCGTGCTGCTCCACCTCATGCTAACACACAGGGAAGGGCTTGTGGGAGATGTGAAAGTTGGGGGCAGCCTTGGCTGCAGTGACTATGGGACTGTGTAGTTCAGCATCAGGAGAGGAGGAAGCAGGGCAGCAAGTAAGATGGTAACCATTTTGGGAGAGCTAACTTTAGCCTCTTCAGGGATCTTCGTGTAGCAATCCCATGGGAACAAGCCCTGCAGGGAAGAGTGGCCAAAGGGAGCTGGTTGATATTCAAGAATCACTTCCCCCAGGATCAAGAATGATGGATCCCAATCAGCAAGAAATTGGGTAAAAAGAGGCAGGAGACCTGTGTGGATGAACAAGGAACTCTGACATTACTCAAGCATAAGTAGGAAATACGCAGGAGATGGAAGCAGGGTCAGAACAAAAGAGGAACAGGAGTGGTTCAAACAGATTCTTCAATTTTTTTAATTTCTCTTTTCTTCTTGTGGCAAAGAGCAGATACATGAATTGTCCCCCAGTGCCCCAAATTCCCTTGAGGCTCCTGTGAAATGTGCTTGGCATGTGTTAAAATGCCAATCATATAACAGAGCACATGGGATCACTTTGCAAGGTCAAGTTAACCTGCTCAGGTACAAGGAGGGCAAACAGGGAGCTGGGGAGCCACAGGTCTAAAAATGATTATACCTTCTAGGGGTCAAAAGAGATTGTCCTTCTTCAGACACTAAAGTAAATTCCAATGTGTTTTTTTTTTTGGAGAGAGAAGTAGGTGGGCACCTGAGAGATTGTTTCTGTTCGTGGGTTGAGGGTGGAATTATTTGCTGGGCATGTTTTTGTTTTCAGACATCCTTTTGGAAGCAAGGTGTGTTATTTTGGAAGCCTTTGCTGAAGGACAGGAACACACACGCCCCCCTACACAGCCCCCCCCCAAAAAGAAGCATTACTTAAATGAACTAATCTACTAGGTTTGTTCCCCAAAGCTGTGGAGTAGACTCGTGTGCTGCATGCAGGGGAGTATCTCACTTGGGCACTTGGCACTTGTGTGCTGTCAATAGGTGGGGAAATAACCACCCAGCTGTTCCTTTCTCCTTATCTCTTTACAACATGTTCTCCCCTCTGGGCCCCTCAAAGAGGGAAGAGTCAGACCAACAAAGCTGGAACCTCTCCCATTTCTTAATATCTTATTAAACTCCCCTGTGCCTCACTCCTGATTTCTGTGTTTCTGTGTTTACTGAAATAATGATGCAAATATCCACTGTGAGAGGCAGGTATTTACTAATTTTAGCAAAGTTTATGTGATCAAGCTACAGTTTAACAGGTTATTTCAGGAGCAGCAAAACCAGCTGATTTCTAATGTGTCTCTGCAAGTGGAGTTTCTGAATCATAACGAAGGTATTTGTCAGCTTTCCTTTTCAGGAAGTGTTGGTGGCATCCCTTTCGTATTTAGCCAACTACTAGGACACAAATCCTGTACACAGACTCTTTACATATTTGAAAGCTTTGGCCCTGCACAAAATAGATTTTAAAGTAGGCACTATCTCAGAAGTTGAGGGGTGTGTGTGAGCAGATAGTGGGAGTGATGGAGCATATGTACAAACCCCTGAATATTGTGTTTCCTCGTGGAAAAAAAGTGCTAAAATCTCCACTTGTCTGGGTTTGACTATTTTTGAAGGACTAGGTGGCTTTCTGGAGGTCAGAAGCTTTGAGTAAAGAAGGCATAGATCTGCCTGAAGAGATAAAAAAGGGAAATAAATAAGAGCATGATGTCCTACAGTTTGTAGAACCTGGGTGATGGTGAGGCCTTCCCAACGTGGAAGGACCATTGCTCCATGTAATTCTGCAGAAGTGGGGCCTGGTTTCTCCCACACCCTCCCACTCTTTTTGGCTGTGGGCCGGGACATAGCCCGGCCCCAAAGCCCCACCGGGTAACAGGGCAGGAGGCTGTGCCCAAATGACCTCAAGCTGCTGCCTTTTAACAGGTCAGCTCCACACTTTAAAGATAGTATGTGCTTATTTAGGTCTTTTAAGTGTCACTGAATACAAGCAATGATAACACACCTGTAAAACATCAACCAAAATAGTACCAAATAAACCTACTTCAATGAATGCTCTCTGTGTTCCCATGTCTCCTTAGACCTGCATGTGACCCTTGCTCTGCAGCTTTTACTGCCCCACAGAGCTGCCCATGTCTGGTCCAAATGTAAGAAGTGTGATACATATCTAGTTTTTGATTATCCATAAACTTAGCTCTAAATTTCATTAATGATTTTGAAGTCAAGGTCAGCTGCAGAAAAAGATTTGTAGATAAATTTTTTTAAACCCTTCCAGTTTGTTTCAGTTCATGTTCCTTCAGTAACAAATTTATTCATATATTCTGAAAAGTTTGGGACAGGAATATTTGGTGAACACCAAATTAACTTTCTCCCAACAAAAGAAGTGCTTAAATTGTATTTGATCTACAAATTGTCATTTTGTTTTTCTTAAATAAAAGAGGTAGTACATTTTATATCAAAGCTAATATAAGAAGAACAAGTGTTAGAAAGAAAGAGCCATTGGCTTAGTCATTCAAGCTTTAATTTTTCATAGGCCAATGAAATGGCGAAGGAGAGTTCCTGCTGCTTTTGTCTATCTCATGCACTAAGGGAGATGAACAAGGTTTTCCAAAGTGATTTTGGAGAGCAATCTCAATGGTGGGAATTGCTATTGTGTCTGAAGTGCCTTGGCCACTGCCCAGTAACTACCAGCAGAAAACCTTTATAAATTAGACAATTGCTATTAACAGGGAAATGGAAAGAGAGACAACATAATCTAACAAAGGCATATTCATGTTTTGGTTTGGTAAGGCACCAATCTGAAATGGCTCAGAGCCAAGGGAACTGTGAATTATCTGCAAGCAAAAGAGAAAGTAGATTTTTGGAAACATAGGAGTTACTGAGGAGATCTAAAAGAATTTTACCTTTTGCAATGCCATAAAGTTTTTACAATAACATTATTCCCCAAGGTGTAGCATTGGAAGAAATGGCTCCTGTGAACTCCAGGTCTGGTGTGATTGCAGCCTCCTCAACAGGCAGATCCTGGTGCCCTCTCATGGGATGGAGCACGGAGGGTCCACGTGCACCTCCAACAATCTGTAATGAATTCCCACAGCACCTATAACTGCCTTTAAAGATTTTTTCCTTTTAGAAGACAGTAAAAGCACCAGGCATGCTTGTTACATTTCTGGTTGTAAAACATTTTCGGAAAGAACGACTGGTAGAAGCCATGACCAGTGAGGCAGAAAGAGCTGGACCATAAGATCAATCAGCCCAAGGTATGTGCAATTGGAATTCTCTCTTGACAGTGAATTAATGGTGGGTGCCTGGGGAGACAAGCATGGAGCTACCTGCCAATACTTCCCAGGCTCCAGCAATTTGCCATCTGCAATGCCAGAGGTGGCATCTCTGTGTTTAATAGCACTCAATGGATTTCTCCCCAGAATTCATCTTGCTGTCTTTTGACCACTGGAAACTTTTTTATCATGCTGTTACAACTGGCTGGTAGAAAATCCTTTAAAATGGGAGGTGTGTGTGTGTTGTGTGTCCTGTGTTTGTGAGAAGAACGTCTGAGCTGGCTGTGAGAGCACCACTGGCAGCCTCTTTTGCTGATACGAACAGGGAGCCAGTGTGTGGTTATGAGCTTTCATTGTGTCCTTGCAAGGAAGATGTTTCTGTTGGGGCAATATGAAATAGTGAAGATGACTCTGTGTGGCCACAAGGCAGGAAATATTTGCTACAGTAGAAGAAAAGTTAGTTCAGATGGATAATTTTTCTCTCTGTCTTTACCTTTCTACTGAGTTTTCAATGAAAACATTGCCCTGGTCCACCTACAACCAGTTTTTTCCTGTTTTTCTGGTGATTAAATAGTGTGTTGCAGCATCTGGATTATAAACACGGCAGGGGAATGTTTTAAATCCCCCAAATGGGGATTTGCAATGTAAGTCTTGTGGAAACATTCCTACAGAAATTGGGTTACATTAACCTTCCCGAAGCACAGACTGCTGGTGTGGATGTTGCTCAATCACTATCCAAGTCAACTGCTTGGTTACTGGTAAAAAATTCAGGAACATTCTGTACCCTCTCCCCCCATTCCAGAGTGACGTTTACTCCTTGATAGGTGTTGCTGTGGCTTGTGAATCCCTTCATTTGTTTTTAGGTGGTCTGAAGCAATCTGATGCAGGATTTTAGGTGACCCAGAAGTCACAGAGGAGAACTTCAGGCAGAAGGTTAAGATTGCCATAGCAGGCTGGGCAAGGATAAGGGATCTCCAGATGCAAATTCCCCTGGAGGAGAGGGGGACCAGAGCCTGCAAAAACACATTGTAAAGAGAGAATAAGTTAATATGTACAAGGAAAAGTGATATCTGACAAATAATTTATTAACTTCCACAAAGACCTGAGAGGCCAACGTTCCAAGAAGTGCAAATGGAAATGGATTTTCTGCTGCTGGGTGAAGGGTAATCCTGTTCATGAAACGTTAGTTAATGTGGGATGCAGTAGCCTTTGGATGTAACAGGAGGGGTTGGGTGACAGACAGTGTTCCAAGTTACTGGAAGGTTTTACATCCGAGAGCAGAGCCTCTGATCTCAACCTTTGATCTCAGCTGCATCTGGGGTGGCGGACAAGGTCAGCAGATGGCTTTAAAAGCTGAGCAGGTCACTGCTGAGGGAGCCAGCAACCAGCATTCCCAAGGGAAAGGAGTCTGAGTGGGGCCCGCCTCTGCCGAAGAGGGAGCAGTCCCACTGGACAGTGGTTAGTGAGTGTGTGAGTCTGGTGTGTGGTGGCTTCCTTGGGTTGAGGGAAACTTGGCATCAGGGAGTCTCTGGATCAACAGATGAAGCTGCATTAGACTTGGGTTTGATTTGTCATGGTGCTCTCTCACTTAGCAAAAAACCAGCCCCAACCGAATAAAACAAGTGTTGTAGAAAATAATTGTATAGTCCAAGAATAGTCCCCAGTTGATCTGGCTTACAGAATGCAGAATGTGATTGTAAATGTTGGTTCCAGAAGACAGCAGTTGGATAAATCAGGAAAAGAAGATGGTAGTTTCAGCTGGATTGTGCAAGAGACCTGGAATTCCTTTATTTTGAAGTTGTTGTTGGTAGTCCCAGACAGTTTCCTGAAGAGAAGGGAAGAATAGTGGAGAGAGAAGATCCAGCTGTGACCAGTGAATAACTAAATAAAGTAATGGGAATAAAGCAGGAAGCCTATAGGGAGTAGTAAGTGGAGAAATGGGAAGTCCGGACTTGTATAACTTCACAAAAAGGAAATAGGAGTAAAATGAGAGTCAACAAGTAAATTTGTGCCAGACCATGGCTATACAGAGGAAACTCTCACTTAAAAATTACCAAGTAGTGGCTAAGAGGGTGGCGATGAAGGGGTAACGCCCCATGAGGGAATGGTCCTGTGCCCTCCCCAGTGCCGATGTCCCCATAAACCATGGGAAATGAGGGGAGACTGGGACCATATCACTGTCTGCTCATTGCTTAGGTTATTAAACTCTGCTAAAATAACCCCAAAGTTTGATTTCCCCAAGGCAGACTCTGTAAGCCTTGTTTTTACAGTTGGGGAAGCAGAGTCAGCTGATGTGATTTTTATGTTTTATTGTACACTGCATTTTCATTTAACTTCAGTTCCTCTCTTTGGTTTTCTGTGTTGTGTAAGAGTTTGCCTTGATAAAAACCTGGACAATGGGCTGATACTGTAATCTGATTTTATGCTGATGTCTTCTATATATCTCTCATTGTACATAAAAGCAAATTAAATGAATAAATATATTCATCATGCAAGACTTTTAAAGGTAGTGCACAATTAGTCATAATTTTACAAGCAGAATGAACTGGTAGTAATAAAAAAAAATAACCTTTCTTGGTAGTCCCAGAAGATATATTTAAAGTTCAGGTTCAACCTTTTTTGAAAGATTGACAAAAAAGGTTTGAA
Organism: Cephalopterus ornatus; assembly: GCA_013396775.1. Classification (NCBI taxonomy): domain Eukaryota; kingdom Metazoa; phylum Chordata; class Aves; order Passeriformes; family Cotingidae; genus Cephalopterus; species Cephalopterus ornatus. Next base: position 380,532 of record VZRE01003958.1, on the reverse strand, counting down.
TTTGAGGGACCTGAGAATTTTGTGTATCCTAAATTTTGGTAGATTGTGAATACCAAACATAAAGTTAAATAAGAAAACATGTCCTCGCTATACCCACTCCTCAATCAGTTTTATTTTGCCTGATTTCAGAACCACAAGTATGCGTCAATATTTTTGTGAGCTTCGTATTCTCTGTAATATTTTGATGGGCTAAATTGAGTAGAATAACTAAGAAAAGAAGCAGTACAATGAAATGCAATTTGATGGGTAATAAAGTCTCTTAAACATCAACAGACAGTCATTCCAGCGTTACAACTATTACTTTCTAACTTGGGTTTTCTTTTAAAATCCCACCCTACAGTAAGGACTTGTAGTTAACGTAATTCTAAAAGACAATTATTTCTTTTTATGGCAAAGCTTAGGTGATGGGGGATAGTAAAACTCTACATCAGAATAACTTGTTTCAGGTATTGTGGATGCCTGTAAAGGAAAAATAATGTTTCACGAATCTCTATCAGATCGTTTTATTACCTAATATCAGAGCAGGAGAAACTTTGCAAGTACAATCTTCCTTGATCCTGAAATTAAAACATAGCATCCCTCATAGTGTAACAGGGCATTTTTGTTATTGTGTATTATTATTATTTTGTTGTTGTGAAAGGCTTCTTAGCTGGTCATCTCTTGATATAGCGATGAACTCTCAGGACAACCAACAACTTGCCACACTGAATGTTACCTGGGTAGAACTTAGAGTTCTTAAATACTGGATTTATTGAATATCACCATTTTGGACTAATGTTTCCTCCAGTTGCAGCTGAGTTTTGCTCATCTGCTTTGGGCAGAGACCTAGGGCTGTGTGAGTTTTCCTCTAAGAGCTGAGTGGTTCTTACGCGTGCATTTGCCAGGCTGCCCTCGGAGCAACCAAGAGTGCAGCAGCTCTTGGCACATTCAGAGAGCTTTTGAGGGAAGGTACAGACTGACAGGGGGTTTCTCCACCTGCCCCTTTCCATGCACCCCACACAGGTGTGTTAGCTGGAGCACAGCTCCCGTTCCAGGCACGCAGGCACGTGGCCACCTCAAAATGTGAGCAGTAGTCACACCTGCTTGGACTTGTCTGTGCAGATGGACCCGTGATAACATCAGACACGCAATAGAAAAAACTGACCTTATTTTAAAGGCCGATGAGGCAAAAGAATTTCTTTGACCACACCTTCCTCTTGTCTTCAAGTGAGGGTCCTGGGCTGTATGGATCTAAGATGTAAGGAAAGATCCTTTCCCTGCTTCCCTCTTCATTGCAGAGGGTTAGAGCTGGATGATCCTTAAGGTCCCTTCTAACCCAAACCATTCTGGGATTCTGTAAATGGCAGTGAATCCTCGCCTGGGTCTCAGTGCAGTGTAATCTCTGGGTGCTGTTAGACCGGATCTGACCACAAGTCCTTGCCCACAGTGACTGGTAGTGGCTGCCAAGGGATGAGGGTGAGAATGAGACTAACATGTGGTGAACCTCTCATCCCCTGAGGGCCTCCAGAACCAGCAGTGCTGCCTTTGGAGCACTGAGCACAGGCTTATATAAATTCCTTTAAATTAAATATAAATGGAGCTGAATGGTTTTGGTCTTTAGCAAAAAAGACAGTGAAGAGAGGCTACAACAGTAAAAAAAATCAATTATGTTTCAAGGACAGGATTGAAAATTTTCAGTGGAGGTCTGATGATGACTCTCTTGCAAAGGGATTCCTAAACTCATCCCTGATGTATCTGAAAATCTTGTTGAAAAGTAACATGCTGTTCTTGGCTGGGTCTGTTATCCCTTCCACAACCTGTAGCTGCCACTAAAATGATGGGCAATATGGACATTAATTCTCTGTTCCCATGGTTCTTGTTAAGGAGAGAGGGAAAGCACAGTTCTTTACCCAAGTGCAGGGAAGGCTGGAATTGCTCACAGATAAAGCAACATGGAATAACATCAGGAAATGAGGAAAACCTCTGAGCTGTATAACACCAGCAGCACAGAGCAATTATAAAATAAAAGTGGATAAAATTGATTCTGATGGGATGTTACCAGCAAAAAAGAGTGGGAGGCTCTGGGACTGTGTCTTCACGAGAGGAACAGCGAATAAATGCTTGCAGCAGTTTGAGAGTCTGTGACCCAGATCTCATTGTATTTATCCAGTGTTCTTGGAGAGTTTTCAGCTCCTTGTCTTAACACTGTGTGTTCAATTCCCAGCCCAGGAGTGCCCCAGGATGCTGGAGAGGGTGGAAAGGAGGTAATGTGTCTCTGTTTACCGTGTGTGCAACAGGTATCCAGACATGGGGGAGCTTGAAGCCTGTAGAGTAAGGGCCTCATGTTGGTGTTACCACTAAACAGCTGTAAAAGTAGATGAAAGTATTAATTCAGATGTTTATCTGCAGACACAACATCACCAGCTTAAAATACCTTTTTTTTTTTTTTCCGTATGGTTCAAGTAGTTTCCTCCTACTTACAGGTTGAATCTGAATGACATCTCTCAAAAGCCAATGGACTCTCAAATAGGTGCAAATTACACTGTACTTTTCTTAAGGTGATTTTTCTTCTTTTTTTTTTTTTCTTCTCCCCAAGATAAGCAAAGCTCCCTGTCTCCCTAGCTAGCTGACTGCTGCCTCTAAGGTTGAGCAAAATGTTCCCAACTGATATCTGTGCCAGTTCCTTCCCATTAGCTCTGATAATGCCCTTTCCTATCAGCTTCTCTTATTTCTGAGTTTCAGTATATAAAGGCACTAAACCACCTTTCATCCAAAAAGATGGAGGTGCACCTACCTGCCACCTTTTGCTGTGGGACCTATTCCTCTCCCCTCTGGTTTAAGACCTTGACCTTGATAGAACACTTGTGGATTAACTCCTGAGAGGCACGTAGGTTTTACTTCTTTCCTTTCTACCCTCATTTTACTTTAATGGCCAAAAAAATGGGAAGAATGAAAATGAGTGAATGCCCTCTTTGATCTGTGTTGCTCCCTGAGCATTAATCTGCTAACCTGGCAGGCACCAGGCATGAGTGGAATTGCTGCCCCTAAGCAGGAAGAAACTTCAACCCCTTTGCTAGCAGCTGCTCAGTTTGGTTCTTGGTTTGAGGGAAGCAAACATCCAGGAGAGCCTTGTCCCCCTGCAGAATAGGGGGTGCTGGACACACTGGGGCCACTCACCTGCTGCTCACGTCATGAGAACTATTCTTTTAAGCAGGGATAAGCTGAAACCACAAGGATCTCTACCCACATCTGAAAGATACACACTGAAGCATTTACCCTAAAAACAGTACAACTGGAGCATCTGCTGCTCTCCAGAGGGACTGTGACAGGAGTTACCTCCAGAAGCTATTACCAAAGTGGGACACTGAGCCACCAGCTGGATGGGGGAGAGAACAGAAAGTGGAGGCATTGACTGAGGTTTTGACTGAGGTCCATCCCTGAGCCTGGAGGCCATGGGAGTATTTTGAAGGTACGTATTTAAAATGCAGGGGGAAGGGCTGGACAGGGTAATAGGAGAGGGAAGGATGATCTTGGTTGTGTTAGAATGGAACAGCAGAACCATTAATAGGCAGCAAAAAGTTCAAAGCTTTAAGAATGGGGGATCCTCTGTATCTCTAAATTATTTAATTATGCTTGGAAATTATGCCTGATTACATGATATGCATATTCTGTATAACACACACATCCTCTGCTCTGCAGGACACCAGGAAGTGGGTTTTACTCTGAAATCTGCTCTGACCATGTCTCCTCCAGTCCTTTCGGACCTGGGCTACGTCCCCCCCGATGGTGGATGGGGCTGGGCAGTGGTATTTGGAGCCTCCATCTCAATTGGGTTTGCATTTACCTTTCCTAAAGCTTTCACAATCTACTTTAAAGAGCTCCAGGCTGCTTTCAGCATCTCCTACAGCCAGATTGCCTGGACAACATCCATCATGTGTGCTACCACCTATGGAGGAGGTAAGTGAAGCAAGACTATGTTTTCCTTTGGGAAGGAGGAGGTCTGATCTCTACACCAAAAGGGGAGAATATATTTCTTTGAGAAACTTTTTGCTAACTGCAAGTTTGGCCTTCTGTTTTCTGATGATGTGCATTGGCAGAACTGAGAAAACCAGTAGTGCTGAGTATTTTATTGACTACATATATGATGTCATCAATTATTATTCCATCAGAAATCTTGCTACGTGTGGGTGGAGGCTTGGCCATGGTGGAATTATTTGACTCTTGGACTGTCTGAGTATTGCCTTTTGTTTCCTTCCTATTCTTGTCTTTCTTTTTGAAACAAAATTTGTTACTTTCACTCATGATTGTAGAGAAGTTGCTGGAAACTTAAAATCTAAGCTTTGCTAATGAACAGATATGGGATATGTGCATGTATATATTGATATAGTATTTAAATATGTTTTTCCCTAGTTCTGCTGGTAAAATTTTGCTGCAAATAATTAAGGGATGATGTTTTAGACTCTTCTGTGCAGAATCTTTCTGAAAGAACAAGTATATCCACCGGTTACTTCAAGTAAGAACATTCACTGAGTTTTTTCTTGTACCTTGGCTGCAGAAGTTGCTGTTGTGGGAAGGTGTCTCTTGTCGTCATAATTAAATCATCCAGTGGGTATTCTCAGAGGGATGTTTTCCTCAGGTACTGGTGCCAGGTGTCAGTCTGTCTGACTGTGTGTATGTTGTTGTTAATGGTTAGTAGAGGACCATCTTGCTTTTAGGTTACTAATGCCTGAGAGGCTCAGCTGCTGATGGCTATTTCTGGACTCTGAGGAGATTTCTGGTGGTTCTCAGCTTGTTTTGCAAGGGTGAAAGGTAAAAGGATTAGCACTCAAGAACACAAGAATAGCCACACAACTCACATCTACCCAAACATGTCTTCTTCCTCAAACAAGGTCACTGGCGCACAATTTTGGACAGACTCCTACAAAAAAGTTGTAGGGTCCTCCTGGTTCCACGTTGCCTTCAGGACAGTGTGGTTTGGAGGCTTCTTGGGTCACGCACTGCAGACGTCGGGTACACCCTGTGTACAGCGGTGTCATATACTCATGTTCTTTAGGAGCTGGTTTTATGTGGCAATAAAAGAAAAGGAGCTGTCCTGTCATCTGATATGGGATGGATTAAGGTGGAAAGTGATGTACATGACCTGAGAGGTGTGAGGGATGAGCTGCTTCCCTGCTTGCAGAAAGAACCTTTTCAGGTGAGGCTGGGGTTGATCACCCAGGCAGCAAAGCAGCTTCACTGGTCCCTTTGGGCTATGGTCTGCTGCTGCAGATGGACAGAAGGGCTCACTTCCAAGGGGATTAAATCAGCAGCTCTACTGAACACTGATTCCCCCTTGAAACAACGAATGTGTATCCTTTGGCCGCTGTTTGGCTCTGGTGGTTTCGTGTCAGGAGCTGAGAAGAGCTGACAGAGTCAGAGACTGAAGGGAGTCTCATTTAGAGGGCTCATTTCCTCAAGGTGGCTCTTCAGGGCAGTCTGAAAGTTGGATGTCTGAAGCTGAGCACCAGACTTTGGACATGTCTCAGCGTGGTTGAGATTTCTGACTTTTCATTCTCCACGTTCCCTGAGCTGGTGCCCTCGACACCCAAACAAAGATTCAGAGGAGAGTACAGCAAGAGAACTGCTGTCAGTGGTTTCGCTGGGGGAAGAAGCCATTAGGGTATAAAACTCACGGGTTTCAGCACTGATCTTCCCATCCTTAAATACAGACTTTTATAAAATCTTATTGCTGCAGAGCTGCCATTGTAATCTACAGCCGCGTGTGCAGGTGCCTGACTTTCCCAGATGGCACGGGTAACAACAGGAGGGTGTCAGCGCAAGCAGAGAATTGTCAGATGTTATGAAGCAAGGTGATGCTTCTTTTTCAGCACTCCATTTAGCTTCACACAGACTTTGGTAGGGGGGTCCTGTCCCTCTCACAAGTACCTGTGTTCAGTGCTGCCAAGGGCACCCTTCCTCTCTGGGGGGTCTGCCTGTGCTGTGGGAGCTGCTGCGCTTCACCTCTCTCAGTTTTTAAATCACTGCAGCAACTGGCTTTTAAAAAAACCAAACAACCCATGAAAGAAATAGACCTTGGAAAAACATAAGTCTTTGGAAGAATCCCTGTCTAATGATTATAGACTCTTCTAGAATTAAGGAATATCAATTATGTCCTCTGTTTTTGTGGATGATTCATAATTCTAAACATTTCCCTGTCGTGTTCTCATCTTTCACTTGTTGCTTCCAGTAAATGGTGTTGACACCTCCATAGATCTGAAAGCAGCAGCATGCTGGCAGTAATAGAAGAGGGAATGGCAATAATAACAGATTTAGGAGTTTCATCTCAGGGAATAAATATCTTTGAGTGAATAAGTAATTGAATACTCAGTTTGAGCTTCCTTTCAGCTACAGCAGCAAAAGTCTACAGCAATTGTGTACCACCCAGTGAAGCTGCACGCTGTGTTTGAGGGGGGAGGGAGTGCTGGGGATCCCTTCAAACCTCAACTTTCATTTTACAATATTCAGAGATGCTACAGCTGACTGTTTGGGACAGTATGTGTTTCTTTGCACTAGAGTAATTAAGAAAAAAAAAAAAGCTTCAACAAATGTTGAATATCATTTCTGGGTGAAGCTTCAGCTGCACTGAAATCGGCAGGCAGCTTGCCATCACCTTTAGTGGAGCCAGGGTTTCATCTTTCAGCTGCAAAGTTTGATCTGCTGAACTACAAGGACTAGAAGCCTGGCAAATTTCAGCCCAGAGCATGGCATTTTGGGAAAAGGGGCTTTCCCAAAGATCTGCAGGAATGTGAAGTGATGGAGTGTGCTGTAATATGAAAATAGGTGCATCTTTGAAGCCTGTCTTATGAGGAGTCACTTCTGTGGCACTTTGGGGGCTCTTAGGAAGGCCAGTCTGTAAACCCAGGATTACAGCAAGCTTTGAGCAAATACTACACTTAGACCAAAAACTCTCCTCTTTTTATCTTGTGAGGTAACATGGAGGTACAATGTCAAAAGTTCAACAAGTTCCTTGAGAACTATCTGTGCAAGACCTTGAAAGTTAATGCTAAAGCATCATGCTTGTTCTGCTGGACAATGGTCACCCAGGAGGGCAAAGCAACACAGAAAATTCAGGCTCAGGAGCCTGGCTGAGTTTACCTACAGCAATGCTGTGCATTGCATCACCCTGTGTTAAGGGCACAGTGATGTTATACACGGCTCTCTGCACCACGTGATGTGGGCACTCAACTCTTCCCAGGTTCGAGTCTGCCTTTTGTTTCCATATCCCAGCATTTAACTGAATTGGAAGGCTAATGGGGAGCTTGCCAGTTTTCTTCCACCCCACTAAGAGGATCTGGTTGTGTGCAGATCAGCTGCAGGCTTGATCCTGCCATCCTGCTCCTCTCCCACTCTCTCAGTGCCCAGGAGCCCCACTGGTGACGAGAACTGGGTGGTGAGGAGCCAGCTGAGACTGGCTTCTGCTTGGTGCATCCTTGTCCTTCAAGCACATCAAAGGTGTCCTACATATAGGCAGCAAACAGCAGTACCTGCTCCCAGAATGCTGCAGTCCTACAGAAAGATTTCTTGGGGAAACTCATGTTAAAAGCAGAAGCCCTCATGGAGTTAGAGCCACTTGTCACAATTTTATTTGGTGGAGAAAAAAAAATCAAAACCAAGCTCCACCTACCTCTCTGTGATATTTTTCTGTAGCTTTAGTTGACTAGCCCTCCAATACCTTAAAATTTGGGTGAGGTGGAGTTAATTTTTTTGGAAAATACTTGTGTTATATTATGGCTCAGAGTACTATGATCTGCAAACAGCAGTGTCCCGGGGACTACTTGCAAACTGGTTGTGGCATCTCCCCTGTCCCCCAGCCACTGACCTTCATTTCAGGCACAGTCAACATTGTGCAGTTCCAGGTTTTTGCTGCTGTGGAGTGGGAATCCCTTTTCATGGTGGCCCTGCATTATCTCTCCTCTCTCAAGAGAGGGTTTAATGAGATCTAAAGCTCTCCACCTTGGTGAAACATTATTCAGCCAGCCCTGAGGCAGCTGATCCTCCTTCTGCCCTGTTGAGAACTATTTGAGAGTTTACTTGGAGATGGGCTGGAAGCAGCAGTGGTCCTCTGAACCCAGATGGGGCACAGCTGCTGAGGGCCATGCCTTGGAGATGGTGCTTGTGGAGGGGTTGGGTGTGTCACAATTCATTGGATTAGGTTTGACAGTCTAAGATGCAGATTTTTGCAAATCTGCTTCTTTTTCACTGAAGTGAGTGAAGAAACTCCCACAAGAATATTTCCATCAGAAGTCACAGGCAGGCAAAGTAGGTAAGACAGACTGGAATAAGGTGGGATATCTCACTGATTTTACTTGGACAACACTAAAGTTCCTTTATTTGCTATGTGTTTACCTTGAGCAAAAGGGTATGAACTCATTATCCTGTGGTGAAACCTCAGAGCAAGGACAACAAGGCTGGGGTCTGCGAGTGGAGAGCCACAGGATGGCAAGGCAGAAGTTTCCCTCTGCACATGGTGTCACCAGAGAAGAGTCCCCTTTACTCTCAGTAAAAATGACAGAGTGACTCTCTCTGCTCTGGCTAATGTGTAATTACACCTTCAACACAACCTTCTGCCCCAGTTCTTTGTTTGCCTGACCTTGTGTGCACAATCTGAAATGGCACCAGGCTCTGCATCCAGCAGTGTTTGGAAAAAACCCGCAGTATTTGTCCTAATTTTCAGCTGTCTTGGGCTTGGCATAGTCAGACTTCTGCCATAAAAGTTAATAGCTAAATTCTGGATGCATCTTTAAGTACTTTCAACCATGTTGTTTTTCCCTTTCTATGCAGTCATTTTCCAAATATAACAGAAGAAGATTCTTCTGGGATTAAAATGTAAATGAGACAAAGATGCAGCAGCAAAGGAATAATTTGTTTTAATTCCCCAGTGAAAACATTCCAGTTATTAGATTCAGATTAATTGTCACCATCTTTTTACCAACAAAAATGCTTTGGTTTGGGCTCCTGATTAAACTCCTGCAACAGGGGAAAAACAGAAGAAGTGATGTTGCTGCTCAGTTTATCCTGTTGTCTCCAGGAAACCAGCTCATCCCGCAGTGATGCTCCATGCACCTGGCTGGTTTGATGGCACAGACACAGGGCTGGGGCTGTCTAAGAGGTTTGCTGGCTCTGGAGAGACTTATTTCATGTCATATGAATCCCTTTGCCTGTCTGGTCTCCGTGCTATTGATACTGGGGTTTAGCAAAAAGCAAGTTTGACATTTCTTAACTTTCTATTTTGACCTCTCCTTGACCCTCTTGTAAAACATTACTCCGTGAAAAGCAAAGCTGTGAGGCTCTGCCAGTGTCCTGGGTGGTTTCAAGCAGTGTCAGCACCAACACTGCCTGGCTCCATGCAGTGTCACCCCAGCACCAGGTGCAGGGTGTGAGGGGCTGGTGCCTCTGCCTGCAGCAGAACATCTCACAGAGCAGCAAAGAGGCTGCATGGAATTTAAAAGTCCCCTCCAAATAGCCTTAGAGATGTCAAGGGGTGTGGATTGGCCGTGCTTGACCCCCATGTCCCACTTGGAGCATATGTGGGTGCTGCACTGGTGGGGTGCTGCCTGCATCCCTCCCACTGCTCAGTTCCCCTGGGAGCCACCAGCCAGAGTTAGGTGCCCTTTAATTAAAACCTCAAGCATGAAATTATTAGTGGTAAATCCCTGAATGCTGGAGGTCTTGTGGAGGAGCACAAGACCTCCAGCATTCAGGGATTTACACGGAGGTAAATAACAAATACTGAGGAATGTGTTTTATCAGCCTGGTCGTGCTCAGGGCGAGGAGAATGTGGGGTATGAGGGTAATTCTGCACTCACCAGGGGAGGGAACTGCTGCTCTCGTCCCCCAGCTGGCATTTCGTGGTGGCTTCTGGTCCAGAGCCAACGATTTTGCTGAATTGAAATCTGTTCCTGTATTAGTCTGGATTGATCCTTTGAAAAAAGCTAAGAATACTATTAGGAACATAAAGGTGTAGGCCTGTTCTTGGAGGACTGGGATATCTCTCTCCTAAGACATTGCACTGAGCAAACTGACGGTATCACATCCTGGCTGTGAGGTCCCAGCCCTTTCGCTTTGTGGGCAACTGATGCCTGTAATCTCATTCATTTATTTTAACCACGGTTATGGATTGCATTTTACTGCTGCTGCATTTTATGAGCAAATGGAATATGCCAACAGAGTACTTTTGAGAAATGGGGTGTGCCATGGAAGTGGAGAGCTACCTCTTTCAGTGTTCAGTTACCAGATGCTGTTTTCATGAAGCAGATCTAGGTAAAGATTTTTTTTTAATGTGGAAGCACTTTCTAAAGCTTTTAATTGACTTTCAAGGACTAAATGAAGGAAAAACACTGTTGGAGATATAGAGGTGGAGCTCCTACCTTTGGCTGCCATTAATGCTTTGCATTAAAGGCTTTGAATAAAATTATTTCCAAATACCAAAGTGGTCCACTGAGAATAAACAGGAATGATTTCCATTCTCGAGGAAGCCCAGGATTTCTCCACTTCCCTCTGTCCCACATTTTTTTTTTACTTTTCCAAGAAAAGCAAAACACTCAACTTGTCATCACTAGTCACCTTTTGAGGGGCAACTTGTATGCTTCAGTAGAGGTTGGTGAGGCACTGGCACAGGTTGCCCAGACAAGTTGTGGGTGCCTAATCCCTGGAAGTGTTCAAGAAGAACAAGTTGGACAGGGCTTTGAGCAACCTGGTCTAGTGAAAGGTGTCCCTGCCCATGGCAGGGTGTTGATCCCTGCCCATGGCAGGAGGTTGATCCCTTCCAACCCAAACCATCCTAATATTCTGTGATTTTAAGTATTGTTCATCAAACTTTGGGCTGTAAATAAGTGAAGGGTGTTAGTTCATTTGATTTAAAAATCATGACGTGAGAACTGCCACAAAAAGCTTTGCAAAGATTGGAAAACGAGCCCTTTTGGGGAGAGAGGAAGAGTTTCAGATTCCGCCTTGCTCCTGGCCCCTTTTCCCGGTTTGCCCCTCTTCTCTCAACAGCTCTGGAGTGGAGCGCTGGGAATACAATAGCAGTCGCTTATTTTCATGGAGCACTGTGATAGGGAAATGAGTCATTTGAAAAGGTACTTTGCAATTTTAATCAATTTTGTTGCCGCTTGCCAGCAAATTAAAAAACCTGCCCTCCAGGAAGCGACTGCTGTCAGTGGATGAGGGAGCAGAGCCCGGCCCTGGGAGAGAGTCTGTGCTCCCGAAATGGAGGGGGAGCACTGGCACAGGCAGCTACTGTGAGATGAACCCAAGTGCCCCTAAATTGCTAGGAAGTCCTTTTTGACCTAGTGAGCCCAGGATTTCTATTGTCAATCTCCCACCCTCTGCCCTCAGGCTGTTGTTCTTCGCTTGTGAGCTTCTCTTCAGAGCAGACATGTGAGTGCAAAGACTAATTGCATTTAGACATCTTTAGAAATCATTTGTTTGCCCCCAATATCTCCTGCTGCAAATGATTTCCTGCTCCAGTTTTGAGTTTGCCACCAGTTTGTGTGAACATTTACCCAAGGCTGTCCTGAAGGGGACATTCTTTAGCATGACATCCGATTTAATATTTCTGCAAAAGGAAATTCTCGACCTCCAACTGGGAGTTGGAGCTTCCACGGCTGGAGCTGTGCCTGCTTCTTCATCCCTCTGCCCCTGGGGGTTTCCTTCTTCTCTCCCATCTTCCATGCTGCTGCTGTGCCAAGTTCAATCTCAGGTGCCCCCTGTGACACCCCCACGCGGGTGGTGTTCAGCTCAAACAGAAGGGGAGAAGAGAGAAACGTGAACAGCAGCAGTGTCTGAAGGCAGATTTTAAAACCAGCTAATTTCCACACACCTAACTAGCATGCCTTGGTTTTTTGAGTGTTGGGTTGTCTGGTTTTTTTTTGGAAACAGACTGAATGAAGCTTTGTAGGACATTAGGGAAGAGTTGATCTGAGCCTTGACACACAGAGAAACCAAAAGGGAATGAAAACTCCTCTTGGGGAAAGAGGGAAGGAAGGGCCATATTTGCAATGCAGATGGTATAGTTATTTGCGGGCAAAATGTCTTTTGCCAAAATGATTTGTAAGATCTGCTCCATCATACTTCAATCATGGCTACATGGGGATGGAAGAAGGTCTCCTCCCGGGAAGTGACAAGGTGCTGACACTCATCTGCCATCTCTGTATGAATTTCCACAAAATTTGGCCCAGGAAGGCACATGTCTGCATTCCTTCAAGACCATGGGGCTGCTAGTTAAGCTAGAGGGAGGCAAGGTTCACTAAGATAAACACCTTGTGGTGAAACTGCAACTTTCCAGCCAGAGCAAACACTGCTTGATGTTTTTGCAAACAGAGTTCAATGTGAAAAGTAGAATATACAGAGAACTGGTGAACATAAATAGAGGGTAGAAGTCTGCAATGATTGTAGAATAACAGAATTCAGAACTGGGTTGAAAGGGACCTTAAAGATCACCACGTTCCAACTCCATGTTGTGGACAGAGACATCTTCCACTACACCAGGTTGCTCCAAGCCCTGTCCAACCTGGTCTTGAACACTTCCAGGGGTGGGGCATTCACAGCTTCTCTGGGCAACCTGTGCCAGTGCCTCACCACCCTCATAGTGAAGAAATTCCTCCCACCATCTAACTTAAGTCTCTCCTCTTTCAGTTTAAAACCTTTCTCTCTTGTCCTATCCCCATCTGCCCGTGTAAAAAGTCACTATCTGAGGGTTTTTTTTATTATGGTAACGTGGTCTGGGGGCAGGAGAGCAGCCTGCAACTTGGTACGGAGCAGAAAAGAAGAGGGATGCTGATGGAAACACGGGAGGGGAGGCAGAAAAAAGAACAATTTGCCTTAAGTAACTAAGGGTGGTTTAATTAACGCCCGCGGGGTGGTTGGTGCTGCTGCGAGCGAGGGGGGCAAGGAAAACTCGGGGGAAAGGGAGAAGCGGGAAGGGATGTAACTCCCGGGGGAGGTTTGGTGCGTGTCCCGTGCGCCGGGGCGGGCGGGTCCCGCGTGGGGCGGTGCGGGGGCTCCCCCGCCCTATCCTGCCCGTCCCCTCCCATCCCGTTCCATCCCAACCCATCCCATCCAGCGGGGTCGGTGCCGGCGCCGCGCTCCGCAGGTGGGTCCGTGTGCGGGGATGCGGGATCCCGCATCACAGACGTGTCCCGGGGGCTGGGCAGGCACGAGGGAGGCGGTGCACCGGGTTGGAGCCGCTGTTCCTGGTTTTGCCCAATTCCACGTGGCATTTCTGCACCGTCCCGCTCTCCTCAGCACCGCTGCCCGCGGGACGGTGACACGGGGCCGGTGGGCTCCGCGTTAAATGGCCACGCGAACGGCTCGGGGGGGCGCGGCACGGGACGGGAGTCACTAGGCTGAAGGCGTGTTGGGGTCGCGGCGTCGCGGTAGGCTGGGGACGAGGGGAGCAGCACCCTGGGATGGGATAACAGCATTCCGGGGCATCGGGAGCAGCACCGTGGGACTGGGGTAACAGCATTCCGGGACTGGGGGAGCAGCATCCTTGGACTAGGGTTCCCGGCAGCAGCATCCAGAACAGGCGTCTGGAGGAGCACCGTCCTGGGACGAGAGGCCCAAGGGAATGAGTGAGATTCCCCGGACTGGGGTCTGGAGGAGCAGCATCCCGAGATTAGGGGTCCAAGGGAGCAAGATCCTGGGACTTTGGGGAGCAGCATCCCGGTACTCGGGGCCGGGTACCCCGGGGCTGGGGACCCGGGGCTCAGCATCCTCATCCGGCAACTCTGCGCTTTGTATTCCAGGGCTGCCCGAGGAGCCTGGGCGGCGCTCGCCCCCCCAGCCATGCCGCCCCCAGGGCGAGCCCCCGTCCCGCCGGACGGCGGCTGGGGCTGGGCGGTGGTGTTCGGAGCGTTCGTTTCGATCGGCTTCGCCTACGCCTTCCCCAAGGGCTTGGCCATCTTCTTCAAAGAAATCCAGGATTTCTTTGGCACGTCCTATAGCGAGGTCGCGTGGATCTCCTCGATCATGTTGGCCACGACGTACGGTGCAGGTGAGTGATCCTGCACCAGCCCCCGTGGTGTGGTGTGAAGGCAGAAATAAGGCAGAAATCTCCACTTTGGGACAGTGTAGATGAGGAGCAGCAGTAGTGTCCATCTGCACGGACACCATCCACAGGTTTACTTTCTGATCGTGTTTCCAAACGTTAGCTCAGCCAAACAAGTCATATGTGAAGCCTAAGGGGCAAAGGGGAAATATTTTTGGTTGAATTAGTGTTGGTTGGGACACAGGTCTGGTGCCTTTTGAATTTGCCACTGGGCTCAGTGGGTGCAGGACTCTTTTGACCCTTCTGTGTGCTTTTTTGGCCTGTAGGGGACTCCAAATGCCTTTGAAAATGTGTTTTGTGGCCAGTTTGGTGCTGACATCCCCTTTATTTCCAGTTGGGGTTGCAGCACCTTTGCTGCTTTTCAAAATAGGGCGTATTTCACTAATATGGGCACAGTGTTATGCAAAAGCCTTTCTATAGGGGTACAATCTGTGCACCAGAGGCTGAGCCACAGCATGGTGTGTCCCCTTGCTGCATCCCCTTCCCCAGGACACTGCCAGCCACAGGCTGCACATCAGGGGCTTTCTCTGACCCTGTGAACAAAACATGGCCTTGGTCCTGTCACACGGCAGCTCCATTCCCCCAAAGGCAATGCCAGCCCTATTCCTTCTATCCAAGTGGCAAAGGGATGGGCAACACTGGCATCCTCCTGCCTTGCTTTGACACAAGTCACTAACTTTGCAGCCAAGAGACTGTGAAGTACCAGCATTGGCCAGACCCAGTGTGTTGCTGAGGGCAGCAGTGGTGGTCACCTACCCAGAAATCACAAGATTACCTGGGAAAACTTTCCATGGGCATCAGGGACAAAGCCCTGAGAATAGGCTGGTGTGAAATAGCTTGTTCTGGGTTTCAACCAGAGCCGAGCACGGATATAGAGCAATAAATGAAGTAGCTGCTTGTTTATTGTGGCAGCTTGCAATCACAGCAATGAAATCGCTGGAGTTAGTCCTTCTTATCAGTTGTAAAGCAGTGCATATAATGTTGCTCTTTTTTATGGATTTTGATATCACTTTCAAGACTCAACGAAAAACTTGGGCTGCCCTTGATTAAATCTGCAGTGGGAGGTGGACAGGAGCCATGCTCCATGATTGCAGGAAGCTTCATCAACGCTTATCCTGGCTATTAAAGCAATTCTGAAAATATTCTTTGTTTTTATAAAGGATTTTTTTGATAATGCACTGTAGTGGTTTTCAGACAGCAGAGTTGCTAAGAAAGGTAAAGATGTGTTGTACAGAGGCTGTTGTAATGCATTCTGTTGCAACCCACTGCAAAGGCTTGGTCCCATGGAGAACAGCTCTGCGAGAGCTGAGTTCCCATTTGAGAACCCACAAATGGAGCACTTGAGGCAAAACCCAAGAGGTGATTTAGAAGGAGAAATTCCCTGCTTGAGCCAGTGCTGTTGTCCCATCGCCTGTCCCTTTACACAGCAATGAATGTGCCTGTGGGCTGGGGGCTCCTGGCTGCCCCTGTGGGTTGTTGGCAGCTCTGCTTTGTCTCCCAGTATGGAAGAGATGCTTCAGTGCCTGCTCATGACTGAGTGAGGAACATGCTCTGCAGATTAACCCTGCACTTGGCAGGGCCTGAAACTGGTCACAGGGACATAGATGGGGTGCTGGAGCCCCTCAGGGTGCAGGTCATGGCCAACGAGTTGGTGCTGGAGGAGGTGAAATGCTGCTGATTGCCTCTGCCTCCTCGCATCTCCTCACTTTCCAGCCCACCTCCTTCTCTGTCTCTCCAAGTGTTCAAGCCAGTGCCAAGTGCTCTGTACCTGGGATGTTGTGGTGGACTTTTATCCCGATGAGTATCTCCTGCCTTTTTTGAAGGCTCTTTAGCTTTACCCTCCCTTATATGATTACAGGGTAATATGGGGGATGGTGCAGCTGGACACTGCTAGATTTAATTGCAGGCAATTGTACCTTTGCACCTTCCCACTTGCAGTTGCTGAGTTATGTCCATTTACCAGTGCTCCCCTCCTCTGCTCTGCTCTGGAGTAAGACTGATGCTTGTTTGATCCTCCCTCTCTCTGCAGGCTGAGACACCAAGTCATTTAGTGGCTGCAGACAGGGCCATGGTGGGAATTCGTGGAACATGCAGCAAACGAAATGTACGTGCCCAAGAACGTATTTAACGTGTCTAATTTGATTGACTGGGCATTTAATGCCAGAGTGGGTTTGACTTATGAACAACTCCAGTGATTTAGAAGTTCTCATTCAAGGACAGTTCCTGTGAGATGCCCAAGTCTTGCTCTGCTGTGCTGCCTGTTAGAGCTGTGTGGCAAAGTTTGATTTACTTTGCTGAAAGACGAGAAAATAGTTTGACACCGGATTTTTGCTAATCTTTCTGAAAAAAACCAAAATTCTAAAAGTGCCAATCTTTTAACACAGTCCTGAGTAACTAATAGTGTTAGTAAATATTGCCATAGCTTGTCCATTCCTTTCCTTTCCCAAATCAGTGGGGAGGCAGAACTGTCACAGAGCAGAGGTGCAGCGGGTGCAGTCTGCAGCCGTGTGGGAACTGTGTGGGGGGCACTGAGCATCTTCTACGTGAGGCAACAAGTCCATATCATAAGGGGCTGGAAGGGCCAGTGGTGCATTTGCTGGTGTCAGGTGTGGGCATTGTAGCCACAGAAGCAAACCCCCAAACTTGCCTCAGACCCCTTCCCCTGGCTCCAACTGCAGTAAATGGTGGCGATTTGGAAGGTGGCCACATGGATCAAAAGCTCTCCTCAAGAGTGCACAGGCCCTGCTGTTTGCTCAGTTGTCCTCAGAGAAAGGCCATGGCATTTCTGTCCCCTTCCCAGTGCTGGCCTTGTCTCTGGACTGTGCCATGGCTCTCAGAACCAGGACTCAGGGCAGTGAGGTTGGCATCTGGGCACAGGAATGTCCCCTGTGAGGGCTGACCCTCCGTGGAGTCTCAGCTCCCTCTGTCCCTGGAAGCTGGGGGCAGCTGGGATGTCCTGGTGCCCTGCCAGGGCACACACAGGGGCTGATGCTTGCACTGACCACGGCTTTTGTTTGCAAACATCCCCAGGAAACAATTTCTGGTTTCCTTGTCGTGCTCCTTGGTGTAGGGACTTGCTTTTGGGACGTGCAGCTTACTGTGTGACAGAGCTTATGTTTGCGTTACATAAATAATGCAAATGAAGCTTATTTTCTGAAAATACATGAACTAACTCAAATCTTCACTGGAGTAGCTGTGTTGACTTTGACAGCATGGATGCAGATTTACAGTGCCACCTGAGGCTTTAGCTTGTAGCACTAGAGCAGTTCCAGTTTTTCAGACTAAAACTGAAAATCAGCAGCCGAGACTGTTTCTGCTCTTCACTTTCTGCTTAATTCCCCCAGGAAGCTGTTCTATACCAGCCAAGGCTCTGGCAATATATATTACAGAAGTTAATGTGTCTTATCCCCTAGTTTCTTAATCTGAACTAGGTTGCAGAAAACAATTCTGTCACTATAATACAAGTAGTAAAACAGATTACTGTGCAGTAAAGTGGATAGCCTGGACTTTATGATGGGGTACTTGTAGTTCTTGTCAGTGCTCATGTTCAGCAATTCCATGTTTCCAGTTGTGGAGGGCAGACTGGGAGGTTTGTGAGTAAGGAGCGTGAGAGAACATTGCTTCTCTCTGACTAAATCCCACAGGCTGAAGCCCTGTCAATCTGATAAAGAAGGATTTCTCTTTTACAGTCTTTCCTCCTGTTTTTGTTGTTGTCATGGGTGAGGAGCTCATTCCTTACCCCAAAAGAGAAAGGTATTACAGAGCAGAGTCATTGAGGGATGAAAAGAAAAGGAACCACAATCTGCTCAACGATTTAGAGGTCTTTTCCAGGCTTGACCATTCCCTGATTCCATCAGGGACCAGGGGAAGATGGCATCATCCTTCCCTAAAGCTGCTTCAGCTGCACCTCAGTACCCAGGCAACAGGCTCTGGGGGTGACAAGGACACACCAATATTCTCAAAATGTGGAGCCCCAAGGGCACCCACTGTGCTGCCAGATGCCCTGGGCAAGGTTTCCCTTTGCAAACTGCCTCCTTGGACTTGGCTATGCCAACAAAATACCAAGGTTCCCAAGGTCTTGCCTCAAGTACAGTGGTAAGTTTTGTTCAGGAAACAACCTCATTCCAAAGACAAAAGTTTTTGGCCTTTGTACCTCCCGATTTGGGCCCTGTGCCTGTGTCATGTTCACAACACCAAACTGAGCTGCCCTTCTCCCACCTTTAAGGATAACACATTTAAAGCTAAGGCACAGATGTGTCCTTGGGGATAACCATTACCTGTGGAAAGCAGTAGGCAGCTGAGCTCCCAGGAGAGAAGATATAAGCAATATTAATTTGCTAATAATTTAGTCACAGCAATGTTCTTGTAGCTGTTACCCTCTCCTGTAAGGCTATAAGAGAGGTAAGGGTCATGGGAAGAAGTAATGTCTTTTATTATGGCTGACTGTTAGAACTTGAACAACAAGCCAGCTCTCTGGCACATGTGCCAGAATAGAGAGAATAATTTAATGCCTAGAGCAGTATCTGCATTTTCAGTGAGTTGTTCTTTTTTTTTTTTAATGGTGGTGGTGTGGCCAAATGCTTCCTTCATTTTTATAATGGAATAAGAGGAGTCATCTGAGGGAAACTCAGAGACCAGATCCTGACACAGTCATTTCAGCAGCTTGGTTTGAATAACGCGGGCTAAAGCAGGGAACAGGAGACCTTCTTTTCAGTAATTTTAAAGGACTTTGGTCTTTTGCAATTGCTGTGCAGGTTTGTACACAGCTTGTAGGTGTAAATGTGTGCTGCTTCTGTTGCCCCTTAATACACAAAAAGATCAGTTGCATTAGCATTGTTTTCATTCAGTATGCACTGAAGTGGAATTTTGTTCTCAGCCTTGCTGTGTGCTGCTGTAACACTCCTCTCAAAATCTCCAGGGTGCTGCTCTAACACATCTAAATTTCTATTACAATTAAGGAATCACCTTCTGTCTGTTTTTCAAAGACAGCAGCAGAGAGCCACATTTTGCAAACACAATAAAAATGAGAGTGTTTCTAAAAGAAAGGCTCAACCTGAAGCCAGCCAGTGTTTATTACTCTTATTATTTGTTATTTATTGTTTTGTAGTTTGATGAAATATCTGAAGATTTAATTCTGGAAATGCTCCACAAGTGAATCTTTTCTCCAAAGAAACTTTCTCCCAGAGCTTGTAGCTGCTTAACAGAGCATCTCCTAAAGCAGCAAGGAAGAGATGGGGAAGCTGAAAGTCCACCATTGACCTTGAACATTTAATCCAAAATTTTATAGCTGTATTTTATTACACTGCTAGCATGATAAATTGCAGTGACAGGTTTAGAAAGCACCTTACAACATGCAGTGGCGTAAAGCTATATTAATAATGAGTTTGATTTTGCAGTTTTTAACTTAATCAAAACTGCCAATGTTCTCTTCTGATCTGGTCCAGACTCCATCAAAACCTTCTCTGCCTCCAGGAAACTCCACCCAAGGCTCTCCACCCGTCCGAAGAGCTTTCAAATAGCTGTGAGGTACCACAGCACTACAAGGGGACACTGAGGCATGGGAGGGAGGTGGGTTTTTTCAAGGGCAAGCAGCAAGTGGGTAACAGAGTCCAGGCTATGCCTTGAAGGGTGCAAGCTCTCTGCAAGCCAGTTTTGGCTCAGGGATGGTCTGATGGACCATGAGCACCAGGATGGGTGGAGGCTTTACCTGCTAAAAGCCTGGTGACAGGGGTGCCTGGTAAAATTGTGTGCTGTGCATTGCCCAGCACGTTCTTTAATGTGGGTTTAGCAGAGAAATAAAGGGGTCAGGACGCAGACGGGGTTTGCATTCAGAGGTGCTCACAAACACATGCAGTGTGGATGTGCAGCTGGCTGCTCACTGACCTTTCCAGGAGATCCAGCACCTGTATCCTCTGGGTCCTGGGCTGTGTCTGGCCACCCCAGGAGATGCCTCAGTGACCCAAGGGTGTCCAAAATGACATGAGCATCTCCTCATCAGCCCTTAAGGCTGAGCAGGGGTTTTGAGAGAGGAGAAGGACAGGGAGAGGAGGACAGGTTGTAGTATTGTAACCTGTGTCAGCTTGCAGCACTGGTTCAACAAAAATTATCAAGTAGGGTTTATGCTAGGATTTCCCTAGGCATGTGCTTTTCCACCTGGATATTTTGTGGAGACTGAAACAAAAGGAACATCTCTGCTTATCACAGTGGATATTCAGCAGCCTGCCATCCTGGCCCAATCTCAGGTGCTCCCTTGGAGCTGCCCAGGGCTGGACTTCACCCTTTTTCTTATCCTCCTCACCTCTTGGAGTCCCACTCAATCAGCCTCCCCATGCCATTGAAATAAGACCTCTTCCCATGCTGGGGCAATCTCTGGGGTAGGAGCACCATTACAATTGTGGATTTTGATATGAAAGCTGGATGAGGAATGATTTGATTTCTGTAATGGATGGTGCTGCAGATTCATATACTTCTCCTGACTCTCAGAGAGCACTCAAGCTCTGCAAGGTCACCATGTATGGGCTTATATTTTTTATTTTTTTAAATAGCTCTGCTCTACTTAAGAGCGATAATAGCACTATAGGCTCAGGTGAAATATTTCTGTGTTCGTGGGCTCGGTCGCAAAGCTTTATCATTTTGCCCTTCATTGGAGCTAGCAAGGTCACCAGGCAGCAGTAGTAGAGACGTGATAGACTTAATAAAAACCAAGATTAATAAGAACTAGGAAGAAGAAAGCAAAGAGTTTTGATTGTGGGGCTTGTTAGTGGTGCACAGGCAGGTGTTAAGCCTGGGAATAGGTTATAAACCCCTGCCCCAGGTGACGTTGGAAGTTTCTTTCCCCAGTCAGTACAGCACGTGTTTTGGGTGCCAAGAGCTCTGATGCCAACCTGTCCCAGAGCTCTGCAGCTCTTCTAACCCTGGATGGGATCTCCAGCGTAACTGGCCTCTTGGTCAAGTCATGTAGGGCTTTCCAGGCGTGGGTAAACCCCTTTGGAGAGTGTGAGCAGGCAGGGGCCAAAGTGCCCGCAGAACAATATGTTAAGAGAGGTAACGAGTAGGCTGTTGACCTCCAGGAATAGGTGTTCTGGGAACTCATGCAGCTGGGCTTTGAATGCTGGAAGGGATAAAAGTCAAGGGTCCTGCCAAAGCAAAAAGTTAGGTAAAGAAATCATGGAAAAGCAGTTCAAAACCCGTGATATCGTGACCTTCTGAGGGTGAGGGTCTGATCTGCCGTGTGAGTGAGATCCAGACCAGCAGCCGGGGCAGCCCCCGAGCGCAGGCAGGTGGCACATCCTGGGCACCTGAGATGCCATGTCCTTGCAGGAGCAGTTATTTAACTGCCTACATACGAAGTGACACGAAGGACCTTGGCTGCAGCCCCAGTTTCAGAGCTGTTGGCCTGTGGCTCCTCCGTGCGCCGCGGGAGCAGCGCGTGTCAGCCGGGTAATCTGGAAATTGAAATGCCAGAGCGCTGATCAGATAAGATCGTTGGATAAAGAAGAGAACACTTTGTCTTTCTGAAGCTTGGGACTCATCTGCTTTGTTTCTCTTCTTCTTCTTTTTTTTTTTTTTTTTTTTTTTTTTTTTTTTTTTTTTTTTTTTTTACCATCAGGATGCTGCTGTGGTAAATGCAAGTATTTCTGATGGGAGGTCAGGGTCATTAGCTGGAGGCATCACGGTGGTTTAGGTGTGGACGGGTCTTTGGAAGCTGCCTTGTGGAGTCTGGCAGAGTGGTATTTGATGCTGTGGCTGTCGCCTGGGGCCTTTGCTCACTGCCACTTGTCCTCCAGCACTGGCATGCATGGCCATCTTGTCTTTTGCAGCACTGCCTGAGCAAGAGCCAGTTGTTTGCGGGCTCCTCAGCCAGTGCAGGTGCAAACAAAACCATCTGAACCAAGCAGCTGAGACTGATAATACAGTTCATTATTACCGGGTACCACCAGTTCTTCTCCAGTGATCTGGAGCAGGCACATGCAGCTCAGCTTACCGTGGGTCAGCTGGTGAGCAGCAGTTCTCCAAGCCCTGGTGGCACAAACACTTGGGATCATGAGCTATCCAAGTCTCTTCTGGCTTGGCAAAGAGTGAAAGGCTGCAGGTTTTAACCCTCTCATCGCTCTTCCCCTGCCTTTGGAACTGTGCCCTGTGTTTTCTCAGGCCACCTCCCTTTCAGGCTGAGCATGGGTATCAGGAGCTGATGGCTGATCCTCCCTGTCTCCAGAGGCTGGTGGGGTCTGGCAGCACGTTAATAACGTGGGGACACTTGCTTTCATTTTTGGGGTAATGAGGAGCTTGCTCTGTTACAGTGGGCTGGTCCCCTGGTGGATAAATTACGAAGCCAAAGGCAGTGTCGTTGTTCCATGGGGGGAGTGAGATTATTACTGAGGAAATTGCAGGCCTGCTCCTGTCATTGTTTTACTACTGGTGTAAAAATAGGCTTTATTTTATTAGCATAAGTGATTCTCCCCCTTTCCTCTCAGCTGAGCGGGCTCTGCTCCTTCGTACCTCCCCAGTGACTCCCCATGGTCAACGCCGGTGATGTTGTGCTGAGTTCCTATTTGTGTTTCATGAAAGTTTGGAAAAATATTAACTGCCTGGGCGATTCTTTTGGAGCTGACCAATGTCCCTGTACAGGAATAGCTGCTTAGAGCCACTTCTCGCTGTGGAAAACTAGGAAAAGCTGAGCTGCGTGTTGCAGCCCCAGCGACGGGGGCACTGGTGGTCCCAAATCTCCCAACACTGCAGTTCCATGCAGTTGACGATTTTAAAGTGTTGCTATTTTATCACCTGTGTGGTCATCAAATGGTCTTAACTGGCAGAACTAGAACATTTGCAATGGCTCTGCGCCACTTTACACTGTCAGAAGGTCAGTCTTGTGAAACCTGGAAAAACCCCCTGTTGCTGCAGGCCTCTGGGTTACAGAGTCAGTTTTTCAGGATCTCAGCTCTTAGCTGCTCCTCTGAGAGCCCTGTACAGAAATATTTCAGCAGAAATTCATCCAAGACAAGTTCCACTGAAAATGAGGAACACTGTATCTATCAGTGTTAGGTTAAGTTAAAAAAACCCACCAAATTTATATATAGGTCTATCTATCTATATGTGTGTGTGTGTCTGTGTGTGTGCAGGGTCAGAGGTATGGGGGAGAAGAATGTTTTAGTCCCTGTTAGAAATACATCAGTGTTTTGTGCCGAGACTGGAAGTTTTGCAGCTCATAAAAAATTCATAAGCCTTGTTGAGGAAAACAGAAAGGCAATTCAGGTGTCTTTTTTTGGAGCACTGTCATACTTGCAAGAGTTTAAGCCAGACTGGATTGATATTTCTTTTTAAATGCCAACTCTGCATTATCATCCTCTCTGGATCATAGTTCAGCGGCTCAAAAAGAAGGAATGACAAGATGGCCTGGCTTTGTGGAGGAGAAGAGAGGAGAATCCAGGGCATTTTGCATTTTCTTTATGGGTTTACAATCTCGTCTTCAGGGTCCTTTTCACTTCTGCAAACACAAAACTCAAGGTGAAAAGTAATTGGACAAGCTAACAAATGAGCTGGGGCTTGCTGCATTCCCCACTGGCGAGTTGCTGTGTTCCTCTTGCCACCAAGAGCAGCCTCTTTGACACGGCCTTTCATGTACCATCTAACAAAGAATGGAAATCTGCCACAGGTATGAGAAAAGAGAGGCTTTAAACAGGACAGGCACTAAACCAACATGATTTATATGGGCTGAGGATAATGCTTAACATTTCATCAGTCTTCCAGGGGCTCCATGATCCCAGCTGCATCTTTTGGAAATATTTGGTGCAAACTGTTGCTCACCAGACTGCAGAGCTTTACTGCAGGCAGAAGCAGAACCTCGTTGTGTGCACTCTGCTCTGCAAGGGCTTGGGGTCTAAGTGAGGTGTTTCTGAGTGGGCATTCCTTGCTCTTACCCAGGGGTGATGGAGACACTAAGCCAGGGGAGCTGCAGAGACACAGGCACAGCTCTGAGCAAAGCCGGCAGCAGGATGAGGCTCAGCTTCCCCTGTGTCCTTCTCTGTCTTGTGTCATCCCCCTGCAACGGCAGATAGATGATGGCCGTGGCTGGAAGTTTGTCAGAAGGGAGGAAGTCACTTGCTGGATCTGGGAAGGGGCTGCTGTGTTTCCTAAGGCTGAGTGTGTGGGAATGCCATCCCTACCTGCATCAAAACACTGGTGCTACTATCCCAGCACCCTTGTCATTGGAATGTATCGGGGTGCAGGGGATTGATTAAATGTTACTTCTAATTTCCTCATTTGTGTATTCAGTGCTGTCACGGCGGTGGGTTGTGGGCGCAGCCCTGGCTGGGTGACACTGGCCCTGGCTGCTCTGCTCCCTGAGAAGCCGTGCACTGGGACGTGCTCAGCAGCTGGGATGTCTTTTGCTCCTTGCTCTGACATTTCGGGGACTTGCAAAGTATTTGTGTAGTTCCTTCTGCAAGGTCGAGCCAGGCAAATGGCAGCTTTCTGAGAACTTTGCCAGCTGTTTCTCTTGCCCTTTTGTCACCTGATGCTGTAAATTAAGAGGCAAAAATCACCCAGACTCCTGTTAGCTTCTCCTGCTGCAGGCTTGCAGAAAGGAAGAATTATTTCCTTTGGATGCCAGGACAGGGAGCCTGTGGCTCCTGCACATTTTACCAGGCAGGTATTATCAAGTAAAGGTGCCTTGGGATTTAAGCTGCACACGTTGTTATCGTAAATGGTTTCTCTGTGGTAATACAGAGCATCTTTATTCTTTCCATGCCAGCTGAGTAACTGGTAAATGACAGGTCCTGCTTTTCAATTCCACCGTGTTGCCAGGGGCTGTCACACTTTTAATTTTTGCAATAGCTGCAAGCAAAGCAGTAATTGTGTTTCCCACTTCCCACAACTGCTGGCTTTGTGTTCCCTCTTCTTAATTCCTCTGCTGTTTGATGTTTTCTGAAGCTTCCCACAACACTGCTGTTGAAGTTATCTAGTGTTTGATGGCTAAACAACCCCCAACAAGAAATACACGGCGAGTGTCGTGGGGCAGGAGGGGTGCACTCAGATCTGCTGGGTGTGATGCTGATCACTGAAGACACCTGGGCAGCGTGAAGGGGAACGTGTCTGTGCTCTGTGCCCCTGCCCAGACTGGCAGGATTTGGGAGCTGAAGTGTGCAATATGTGACACATTGCGTGCTCGGGTTTCTGCTGAGAGATGGGACAGCTTTTGAAGGGCTGCTCCGTTAAATCTGTGGGTGTTTCTGTAGGTTCAGAATGACTTAAGTGGAAGTAATTTTGGGGATGTGATTTTGCACTTGCTTCAGTGCATTTGAAAGGTCTGCTCAGGACTATTACAGACCTTCTGGCCTTTGAGCAGCAGCTCAGGGGTTTGGCATCCCAGCTGTTTGAGGCTTTGTGTTGGATTTTTTGGTGTCTTGTAAAGTGTAGGTCTAGGTGATGCTTTTGCTGCAGGTTGGGTGCTCATCATGGCCTTCACTGTGGATTCTCCAGTGGCTGAAAAGGTTTAATCCAGATGTTCTGCTCCTGTTTTCTTCTCTAACTGGCTGCACTCAGTATCTTAGAGGTCCCCAACCCTCAGTGCTATGTGGGTGAGGCTACTCAGAGAGATCAAATGCTGTCACTCACAGGCATGTGCTGTACACTGTGTTCTTTACCAAAGCAGGCTCACAGTGCCTGGACTTACAGTTTTAAGGTGTGAAAGAGAAAGGTTTTTGTGCTTCTGAAGTTTGTCTGAGTTCCCTGTGAGCTCAGCCCAGCCCAGGCAGGTGACACTTTTGAAGAGCACACCAGGCTGGCAAACAAGTGGGACTGATTATCCCCCTGTAAAACTGATAGTGCTGGTTACGGCAGATGAAGGCTGCTTGCTGGAGATCATGCAGACCTGCTGTAAAGCACTGCTGGGAGATCACACATGACAAGGACAGGGAGCAATTGCAGTCTTGTGGCTTAATAAATGATCACTGGGAAGCTGGGATGAGGCTAAGGACACTGCACTCCTGGAGGGTCCCCAGGGACACAGGAAGGGTGCTCTCATTTGTACAGACAGTGGTTTGGACATGAATTTTTATTTTCCTCTGCTCCAGAGTCTACCCTGGGCTGTCCCCATACCTGGGCAGCAGAGTAGAATGTATCCTACCCTCAGCCCTTTCCAGTTCATAATCTTCTGTCATGGTCCAAACCATCCTTACTGATGGGTGAACCCTGTGCAAGAGCTTATGGACTGAAGTGAGAGGGACATAGATCCATATTTCCCTTCTCCCAGGCTGGATGCTGCAAGAGTGGACATATGTGAGCAGGCTGTTTCACTTCTCATAGCAGGGGCTTCTCTCCTTGGTCGCTGCCCTGGGTTGGAACAGGAGAGGGGCATTAGAAGGAATCTTGTGGGCTTTAAACGCTCTGCTCTGTGGTACAACATCCTATAGTTTTAGGGCTCATGTGAAAGCCCTCTTCCAAGGGGAGAAAGTAATTGAAACTACATTTTCTTAGCTGAGTAATTAGATTGATTCTGGAGAAACGCGGACATGTGGAAAATTGAAAAATGGGAGAGTTGCATGCCCTTGGGCTGCAGATGAATGTGTTGGTGCCTTTCCGAGGAACACTGGCTCAATCTAGTGAATTACAGGACATGCTGAGACCAGCTCAAGCATGATGCAAGTCCACACCCTGACCAGGAGAAACTCAGACAGAAAGGGGTCCCTTTCTTGCTGTGCTGATCTGAAATATGTATCTCTTTCCCCAGAACTTCTCATTGGGTTTTGTAGTGCTCTGTGCAGGAAATGGGTGCATGTGTGTGAATCCAGTTACAGGATTAGGGGACAAAAACTCTCCACATAATTATACACACAGAAATTTTAATTGAGTGGTGTGTTTGATGGGACCAGCTCACGGATCACACAGTTACAGGGATGCTGTTGAGACTGTGTATTTCATCTGTGAGTGTTTTGACCTCAGACATCTAGTGGAAAGTATTTCTGTGGGCTTCATTCCCCAGATTAAACCAGTCATACCTACTGTTTTCTATTCTTGCACATTTTAACAGCTGAGAACCTGTTTGTATGCTGTCAACCATGCTGAGGGAGTATTTGGGTTTCTGGGTCTCTTTCCTGTACTCAGCTGTGCTGTGGTTTGCAGGGTCTGGAAAGAGCTCTGGCCCCATTTCTGGCTGAGATTATTTAAGCAAAGGTAAATATTCTTCCACATGGCTCTGTGGAAAGGTAGGTCCCCAGAGCCAAACTCCTAAGAGATGCTGGTAAGTTTAAAATACCTGTTTCCAGTACTCTGTGTGTGGATGGTGTGGGCTGTTCATAGTGGCAGGAATGAAGGCAAGCAGGCACACTGGGCTCTGGAACACCACTGCTGTGTGATGAGTAGAACCAGAAGTAGCCATGTAAGATCAGAGACTAAAAGCTGCCTGTATTCCCCTTCCTCGTTTCCAACATTAGTTTTGAAGCATTTTGATTCAGGGTTTTTGAGTAATACAGAATCTTTTCCTCACATCTCATAGCTTGGACTTCTGGACTGCTCTTTCCTGTTTGGTTTGACTTCTCTAGTTCTGATGTCTCAGCCTGATATAACTTCAGAGTTGGCTTTGCTTTGAGCAGGAGGTTGGCCCTGAGTCCATCAAAGTCCCTCATATATAGATTATTCTGTGATTCTGATTTTTACTGGTTCTCCATTTTTCACTTCCTCAGATTTCAATGCTGCCTTTCAGTGTGCACAGCCTTTGCTAAACCATTTCCCTCTTTCATAATTCTGCACTTTCCTGAGCCTCCTTTTTGCATAAATGCAAGGCCAAACTGATTCTTTTGAGCTCTAGCTAATCCATCATCTTAAACTGTTTCTACCTACATGGACTACTATTAAGATTTAATTAACAACTGTTCTGCTGAAGCTTTGGTCCTGGTCAGCAGTATCGGAATTGCATCAAATGGGGGCATTAAAAATGCAACAGCATTCATGATATCAGCCCCGTAATATGAACCACTGCTTTGGGTGTGTGGTTTACTATCATTGTCAATCAGGAAGCTCCTATGTTGAGATCGTGTGTTCACCTGATTTGTTGCTGTTTGCCTTCTCTGATGACACCTGAAAGTCCTGGAGACAGGAGCTGTCACCGAGCACGCAGCCTTGGCACCGGGCATGCTGCCTGATGTCACCCTAGAAGCTGTCAGCAGCACCTCAGGAGCACTGATAATGCAGAGTTTTACCTGCTTTGTGTCAAATGTACCCTTCTATCAGGAGATGTCAAGCTCAAGGACCCTTTCTCACTCTCTCCCCAGGTCCCATTAGCAGTATTTTGGTGAACCGCTATGGCAGCCGCCCCGTGGTCATGTTTGGGGGCCTTTTGTGCGGTGTTGGGATGATCTCAGCTGCCTTCTGCACCAGCATCCTGCAGCTCTACATCTGTGTGGGCTTCATTACAGGTGAGAACAGGGCACCTCCTTCCCCTCCACGGTTGAGGTTCACTTCTGATGTCTTGGGACATCCACACTTGGGCAATGTGTGGACCAACACAAACACAATGGGAAACTGGTGACATAAAAAGCTGGTGGGACAAGGGTCCTCCTTATTAACTGCTCCAGATGAACTTCAGCAAAGAGCTTGTCCCTGCTCAGCGCTGTGTTCCTGGCTGAACATCGCGTGTGGGCTCTCAGCAGGGCTGAGCTCTTGGCAGCTGAGTGCTCTGAGCTGCGGGGGGATGGTGGGGATGGCCATCAGTGCCCTCAGCTCTCATAGAAGCAAATTCAGGTTGACTGTGCTCTGCCCTGGGCAAGGCAAGTCCTTCTGGGTACAAGTGTGACTCTAAGAAAGCACCAGTGTTCCTATATTACTGTGTGTTATCTTCCCTCTGTGAGATACATGAAATGAGATTTCAGGGGTTTGCTTTAGTTCACTTGCCCTTTGCCAGCTTGTGAGGTGAAGAGGTCCTTTATCTGAAAATAATAACTCGTGAGTTGATTGAAAATAAGCAATATTCTCTCTACTGTGAAAAAACCCCAACTGTATTTCCTTATTAGAGTTGCAATTTGAATTGTCTGTATTCTGTCTATATATTGGAAACAGGAGAAGGCATAGGCTCAGTCCAGCACTTTAAAGCCTGCAGGTGCCAGGTTATGGCTTTTGAAGGTAGATGGATTAGAATTCTCTACTTGTGTGAGTATAGATGCTTAATTATAAACAGTTTTGTTTATTGTTTTGGATAAGGTACAGCCAGTGTTTTTTCCAGTGCAGCCAAGACATCTGCTTGAAAACATGATATTGTGAGTTCAAAACAGGCTTTTGAGGTTGCAAGGTGTATGTTTTAATGAATGTTCCCAATCTCTCCACTGATGCATTAAGTGTTACTGCTTTCTGAATGTGAAAAGTGTGAGCTCAACATTTAAAATCAATAAAACCAGCCACTAGCAAAGTAAATTGGGACAGAAAGTTTGTCATCCTGCTCTTCTACACCAATATTGCTTTATTAAATCTGTAGAGTAGTGAATAAATCCCCATATAAGATTCCTTCTCTTAAACCTTGCTCTTCCTATGGAGTGTCACTGTAATTAGATAAAACTATGTTATTACTGAATGAATAAATCTTGCAGATTCCTTGAAAGAGATTCCAGAAACAAAGCAATGAGAAATAAAAATAACCAATATCTCCCACTATTTATTGATGCATGAGCTTGCATCCTTCCCTGCTAAACAAGTGTCCTATAGGAAGTGCATATGGAGACAGGACAAGGGGGAATGGCATCAAGCTGACAGAGGGTAGGTTGAGATTAGATATTAGGAAGAAATTCTTCCCTGTGAGGGTGGTGAGGCCCTGGCACAGGTTGCCCAGAGAAGCTGTGCCTGCCCCATCCCTGGAAGTGTTCAAAGCCAGACTGGATGGAGCTCTGAGCAACCTGGGAGGTGTCCCTGCCCATGGCACAGGGTGGAACTGGGTAATATTTAAGGTTCCTTCCAACCCAAACCATTCCATGATTCTGAGTTGACCAACACTGGATTAGTACATGGAAATCATAACACCTTTGCTAGAAATATGTGCATTTTGGGGAGCAGAAGGGCTTAGGCAAGAAACAGCGCTGTAGGAAGACCCCAGCTTCTGTGGTCAAAAGTCCTTGTCTAAAAACGTAGCAGGACATGTTTTGTGCCTAACCTAAATGGATTGATGAAGACCTTGATCTTTTTTGGTCCCTGAATATGTTTGTAAATCTGGTCTGTTGCCCACCTCAGAAAGCTGACAGTCTGCTCTGTACTCAGTGCACACATGTGTAACCCTCCCACCAGCCTCAAGGTACAGGGGCAAACCACCCCCACACCTCCTTGTCTTTAATGCTGTGTTGTTTCCTCAGAGCAAAGCACGTTTTTTATTGTGTACATCTTTTCCCCCTGCTTGCTGAACGAGGGCAGCCGTATGGATGAGGTCTTGGCTAATAACCCATGATTTCCAGGCGTGGTGTGTGTGCTGGGGAAGGAATATTAATTTGATAGAGAAGGGAAGATGCTTGTATGCCTGCTAACACGCTTGATTCCTCTAATTACACTTGAAGTGCTTTTGCTGGTCAGGCCTTACATGGAAGTGTTCAAGGGCAATTAGGGAGCTGCCTGCTCATCGCGGCTGCAACAGCGTTACAGCACGAGAAGAGAGACTTTTGTGAAGGGGATTTGCAGTGACTGCAAAGCAACCTGTAAACATCACCCTTTTTTCAGCCTCCTTCCTGCTAGCCTGGAAAGGAAACAGACTGATGTAAAAGACTGTGTTCATGTAATTCACAGGGATGGAGATGCAAACAAAGTAGTTGGTGCTGGGAGGTCTCTGCTACAGCCCTGTGCCCGTGGCATATTGATGGAAATCTCTTCAGAGGAGCAGAGCAGGAAGTATCTGTTTGTGGTGGAGAGATTAGACACTGCAATCTCAGCTGCTTTCATGATTATGTCTGTTGCTGTTTGCATGCAGAGCAGGAACCAGGCTCTGCTGTCAGAGGCAGCTCTGTCCTTGATGGCACCGAGCTCTGGGCTGCACGAGGCTCTTTGCACACGCTGCAAACCCCTCAGTCTCTTTCCATTTGTTTCCCTACAGCGCTTAGAAAAAGAAATGGGGTTTGCAAGCTGTCATCCTGGACAGATGCCAGCCTGGATGCATTAAATAGGTGTTTTCGACATGCAGCCTCTTCTTGAGTCTGAGGTAGAAGAAGCGAATTTCAAAGCTAAATTTAGGGCAGTAACAACTGGTCAGAGTTGAACTCTACCTGTACCAATTGGACTGCTGGGAAATAAAATGGGATCTTGGATGAGGCCTGTTGGCTGATGAGAGTGGAGTCTTTGGCACAGCTGAAAATGTTGAACATGGAAATACCTGGTCAGATCTTCCCTTGCTAATAAAGTAAGAACATGATCAATAGCTACACAACTGACTCCTGTAGCAGCACTTACTTCCTTCTAATATGAGGGAGATGTATTTAATCCAAGGAAAGACACTGCATCTGGCACAGGCTTGCTTCTGCCCATGCAATTCCACTGACAGACCTCTCTGTCATATCCCTGGGGAGAAAATGTGGTTATTGAGTAACAATTTCAGCTATGGAAAAGCAGCTGTAGTTTCTGAAAACTGCAATAAAATGGATGTAAATATTTCCAACTGAAGTCAGCCAAAAGCTTAAAGTAAATTGAAATTCCAGTTATTCAATTTGAAACTCTCCAAATTTAATTAATGGGAAGAGCATGAGGTAATATTAAATTGGATTTGTCTGACTGGCAAATTAATGTTCACATAATAAAAAAATTGTGTTGATTATTGTTTAAGTGGGTAGCTGGCATCCAGTCTGTGTTTCCTTCTCTGGAAGACGTGGTAGGTCCCTACCAAAAATGATTCTGTGGAAATGATGGTTCAATTTCTGCCCTTACTGACCAGAAATGGGGAGTTAAGGCAAATTCTCATCCATGGTACTGCACCTTCTCAGGTGAAAGAAGATGCATTCCTATATCCGAGCACCATCAAGGGTGTTCTCTAAGCAAGGTGGTGTTTACCCTCTAGGGTTCTCAGGTCAGCCTGAATTTGGCCCCGTATGCATTACGAGCAGCCTGCACTTCCCAAAGATGTGCCCTACCAAATATATGGACTATCTAGCAAAGTTCATGCTGAGAATGTGTTTCATACCAAGATTAATTTTAATATGTTGCCATTTGAATTTATTTTTAATGTTGTAAACTTCAAAGTAATTAAAAAAAAAAGAATCTTAGACTGGGCAAAAATCATAATTTTGTAAACCCATTCAAACTGAAGCTATCCAACATCAGATGAATTCTGCTGCATCAGTTGGATTCTACTCTATCAGCGCCTAATGATAGTGTTCCTTAATTAATTTTGAGGACCTTGACCTTTCTAAATTCTCTTCTGTAAAGCAATATGCCTAATTATGTACTGCACAGTTAAACAAACTAATTATATAGACTAATGAACAAGAAAAAATCTCCATGACCCTATTTTCAGGATTCATGTTCTCTGATATAATCACTCCAAGGATTACATTTCTGCTTTGGTCTAATGTGGCTCATTCTTTCCTGGATGATAGAGTGGAAAATATGTGGCATGATTTTTAAATGTAATTTTGATAGCGATTCTGAAAAATTAAATTTTTAAGAAAATGCTGCGCGTCATAGAAATGTTTGAAAATATTATTGATGCTTGATTATTGATGTTGGGCATCAGGAAGCATTTTTTCACTGAAAGGGTGGTTAAGCATTGGAAGGGGCTGCCCAGGGAGGTGGTGGATTCACCGTCCTTGGGAGTGTTCAATATACAACTGGACGTGGCACTTAGTGCTCTGGTCTGTTTGATAAGGTGATGATTGGTCAAAGGTTGGACTCAATGGTCTTGGACTTTTCCAACCTGAATGATTCTGTGTTTCTATTATTCTATATGGTAGTACTCTCAAACAGAACCACAGAAAATTAAGACCATCCCAGCACTTGGTATCTCCGCCTGTGCAAGAGAAGCTCTCTAACTGAATTAGCAATGCAGATTTAGAATAGCATTTATATATCTAAATGCAATAAAAATAAATTTTAATTAAAAGAAACACTCTGGGGTCCTGTGTAATTAGCATCCTCAGTAGCTGTTTTGCTTTGTGCTTTCAGACCTCTTAATCTCTTGCATCACACCTGCATTGCTCACACCACCAAACTAGTCACGGCTGAGAGGGGTGATGTTATTTTTCTGAGCAGGGCTCTCTGCCTGGCAGCAATGTTGGGTGCCCGTGGCCCATGGAAGGGGAGGCCAGTCCCAGAAGGATGTGCTTTGGTGGCTGGCACTCTCCAAGCCAGAAAAACCTTCCTCAAACCTGCGAGTTGTCTTTTTTTGTGTTATAAATCCATGCTCTCCCCCAGCAAGGCTGCTGTGTCCAGACAGAATCCGTCAGCATACACTGAAGGAATAGTTTCAATTTATCCAGAAGCAAACTCTTTGTCCTAGTTTTGCCACCCAAGAGGTTTGCAGTGCAAAAGAGGGGGGACACTCTCTGACTGACAGGGTTTTTCTGGGGTCTGGTTACCCAAATGTGGCAGCCAGAAACTCAGGGTTACCTTGAGCAAAGTTTGCATCCAGATTATTGTGTTGAAGAGCCACCAGTAGTCCAATTGCCCATGATTTTCCTTAAACAGTGAGCTGAGGAGAAATGGGTCTCAAATCTTCCTTCTTTTAATTTTAACTGTTTTCCAGGATTTGGCCTTGCTCTCAACCTCCAGCCATCAGTGATAATCATAGGGAAATACTTTCTGAAGAGGAGACCCATCGCAAATGGCCTTGCTATGGCAGGGAGCCCTGTGATGCTTTGCACCCTGGCACCTCTCAACCAATTCCTTTTTGACAACTTTGGCTGGAGGGGCAGCTTTTTAATTCTTGGGGCAATTTTATTAAACTGCTGTGTGGCAGGAGCTCTCTTCAGACCCATCGGGGTGGCCACAGCATCAGCCAAAACCCAGGATGCTCTGAAAGGAAAGATCTCTGAAGATGGCATGGAAATGAGTAGTCCCACAAATGGCCCCATGGAGAACAAAACAGAAGAGGAAGAAGGAAAGGACTGTTGTGAAAAAATCAATCAGTACCTTGATTTTTCCCTCTTTAAACACAGAGGGTTCTTGATTTACCTGATTGGAAATGTGCTCATGTTCCTGGGTTTCTTTGCCCCCATTGTTTTTCTGGCACCCTATGCAAAGCACACTGGCATTGATGAATATTCAGCTGCTTTCCTCCTCTCAATCCTCGCCATCGTGGATATGGTTGCTCGACCCACCACTGGCATCATTGCAAACAGCAAATGGGTGAGGCCTCGGATTCAGTACTTCTTCAGCTTTGCCATTGCTTTCAACGGTGCTTGTCACCTTCTGTGCCCTCTGGCTTCCAACTACACGGGGCTCGTTGTCTACTCCAGCTTTTTCGGCCTGGCCTTCGGCATGGTTTGTGCCATGCTCTTTGAAACGCTGATGGACCTGGTGGGAGCCACCCGGTTCACAAGCGCCGTCGGCCTGGTCACGATCGCGGAGTGCTGCACGATCCTGCTGGGACCACCTATTGGAGGTGAGTGTATTTTCCTCCTCTGCTTCCACTGGCATGTCATTTATATTTAGCCTCTTGCAAGCACAGTTTGTAGGAAGTTATTCTAAATGTGTTTTCTCTGCTTCCCAACCACCATTTTTCCACTAGTAACTGGGCAGGGAAGGAGGTCCTTGATATCTCCTCCAGCATTTCCTCCTTCCTCCTTTCTGTGTAGTCCTCCAGCTGAAGTCAGTTTTGAAGAGTGATCTTTTAATCCCTGATCCCTTCAAACACTTGAACTGAACTTGCAGAGCAGGACTTCCTACAACACCAAGAATGTTGCACTTCAGACAGTTCCTCCTGGACATCGCTCCTGCTGCAAAAGGCTGGATTCCACCACAGTTTAAAACACACTGGTTGTAAGAAATCCTTTAATTGAGTCAAATTTAAGCCTTTCTCTTTGTCTCCAAGGCTCTGAGCACTTCACTTACGAATTTGAGTTATCTTAGTGCAGCTGATAGATTTAAGGCTTTTCCAAAAATAATTAAGAAAAGGTTTGTTTTGAATGGCTTGAAGTATCAAAAGGCAGAGACCCTCAAAGGTCCATGTGGATAATATTGACCCTTCAGGATTTACAGTCATAAAAAGATAAGTGGGAGCAGTGATCTCCTGTGATTTAACACCCTTAATATTCCCTCTATAGCATGTGCTCCTTTTTCCACAAGGAACACACCGCATCTGGAAGACACCATATTTGAATCTGGCATTTGGCTGAGGTGCTATCAAATTTGAGTTGAACATGAATTAAATGACTTTGTAGGTGACATTCTCTCACTGTATAGATACCATCTTACCTATTTGCCCCATCCTGCAATCTTGAATAACTGGTTTGGAAACTGGTCACCTTTAAGTATGCAAAAATGTTTAATTAGGTGGTGTGTGCTGTCTTTATTTGGATGTATAAGATGCACAGAAAGCAGGCAGTTTAAACCCATTTCCTGGATTCAACACTGAGATCTGGCTAATACTCCATATGACACATCTTGCAGAGCCATTTAATTCTTCATATTACCATGTAGCTCATACAGTGTGACAGAAGCAGCTGTATCCTCTTGCTGTCTTAGAGATTCATTATTTAATTAATGACAAACAAAAGAAAATACAATTTTAAAATGACCATTTTCTGAATTAAATAATTTTCTGTGTGGAAGATTAAGTTAATGACCAGAGACTACTAATGAGGCTAAAACAGTTCTAGGTAATAATCAGTAATATTAGTTTTGTAGGGTTTTTCCCACCGTTTTAATAAGCAGCAAATTTATTGGTTCTTTGGCATTTTAATAACCTACTACAGGGTTCTGCTTTAATGAACTAAGTAAATTGTTCCCAGTGTGTTTTATGACTTTATCTAATTCACAAAGGAGAAGAGGAAAGACTATCCTACTGTTGAATTTTCCAATACTCTACTCATTAAAACTCTCATTGAAACCTATTTAGGAGACCTCCAGGTCATCCTGATGAGCAGAAAAGGAAAAATTGTTGCAATTAACACTTGGTTGATGTTTCACCAGTAACATGAAGTGTGCAGTTACAACACAGTGCATTGAAAATAGTGTACCAAGGCAGCCAGGGATGAGCCAGGAAAAAACATTGACCAAAACCAGTGAAAAATTATTATTTTTGTGATCAAGAAATCTATTTGGTGACCATAAAATCCCTTGTTAGTGCAAAGCAGTGGGATAATTAATCATCAGCTTTTCAACATTAGGAGTCAATCGGGAAGTAATTAAAGGTCCCTCTTTTTAAGGAGGAGAACATATTCCAGAAAGTCAGAGAGCTAATGGATGATAGGCAGTTTCAAGGAGGACTATCTGTACTATGAAGGCCAGGTTAGGAGTGGGTCTTACTTTAATTAGGATTTGGGATGTTAAGAATGGTCCGTGTTGCGCCAGTAAATGGGAATTAATGCTCAGGATCATAATCCCAATAAGATTTGCATTACATTTTGACATAATGGAGAACAGTGACATTTCAATTAAGCCATCTCCTTTCAATTACTCTGTAGCTCCTTAGCAGAGGCATTAACCTTTGAGAGGAACCTGTCACATTTGTCTTGGCATTGAAATTATCTGACATTGACAGCATCATCTTTGCTTTCCCTGGGACTAATGTTTCCCAGTTCCACGCTGTGCCCTTTCATCTTTAGATCATGAGTATAAATGCAGAAGGGGCAGCTGTGACCAAAAGCTGAGTCCCCTCTAATGCCGGTGAACTACCCGTGGTGGAATAAACTGGAGGGTCTTTGTCAGGAGTCTGAGGCGAGCCCCAGTGGGCAGGTGCCATCGCAGGAAGGTCTTCTCAAAAGCTGCCAGTCGAATGGACATCCTTGTTGGATGTTGGTCACTGGAGTCAGTGGAAAGGCTGCCTGCAGGCTCTGTGATCAGAGGAATAGTTTCTCCATGGAAAAAATAGGTGTACTGGAAAAGTCCAAGCTTTGCAGTGTAGGTTCTGTCCCCTTCTACTTAGCTATGCAAATTATGGGTAGCATTACCTGTACAAATGTCAGCTCCCCACAGGCTGTATAGTGGAACACGCGTGAAGCACTTGCAGGTTCAGGGTGTTTGTAGAAGAGATCCAGAGAATGTTTTATCCTATCCTAAAGCCACAGGGGTGTTCCTTTATATTTAGGATCCTATATATTAGGGTCTGAAAACACAATAATCTTGCCTTCATCTCCAAGTTTCTTTTTTTATTTTTTAATATGTATTTTACAGGAACTCTTATTGATACCTTTGGGGACTATAAATATATGTTCATTAAATGTGGAGCTGTGATGGTCCTGGCAGGAACCTTCCTGTTCATCATGAATTATTATAATTACCGTATGCTTGCCAAGGAGGAGAAGCAAAGAAAGACAAAAGAAGAGGATCCTAGGTCTGTAAGGACAGAAAATGAAGGCAGAAATAACCGGAACACAGATACCACAGAGGCTGGACCTGAGCTGGAACCTCTGAGAGAGGAACAAGAAGGAGTAAAGAAGGAAATGAATGGTACAAATGAAGTTTAAACCTGTTCTCATGGGCTGAACAGGAAATGACTTCTGGGTTTCTTAAATGAGCACCTGCTGTGAAACCCCATTAGGTTTTTAAATTTTGCTCTCTGCCATGTGCATCCTCTTCGTTGTCATTGTAGGAGAAGACTAGAACAGAATCAAGTCTTGATTCTTATAAAGTGCTAGTACACTGTGCAGTAGCCATTTGCATACCAAAGGTCCTGCAATATTATTTTCCTTTAGAGATTTTCCATTTCCCAGAGGGGCTGAGTTGGGGTATAACTGACACCCTGCCATTATTCCCTGTGCTACAGCTGTACTCAGAGAAAAGGCCCGAAGGGTGATGTTATGCAGAGGGCCAGGACAAGGCCAACATACTACAGGAGTCCTTCTTCAGGTGCTTTGTCTGTGTGGGGCAGAAATTTAGTTTTGAAGG
The DNA here is from genome assembly GCA_013396775.1 of Cephalopterus ornatus. Lineage (NCBI taxonomy): Eukaryota > Metazoa > Chordata > Aves > Passeriformes > Cotingidae > Cephalopterus > Cephalopterus ornatus. The sequence goes on along the minus strand of VZRE01003958.1, from coordinate 342,467 downwards.
GCCTAAACTTTGATCTGCATTCAAACAGTGCAAATTTAAATTTTCCCTGGGAGGCTACAAAGTCCTTATTATCCAATTTCTCAGTGCCTTACCATTTTTAGCATGCTCTTTCTTTACAACACCCTGGTGAGGCAGTAAGTGCTGCTACTATTAATTAATTGTACAAATGAAGAACTGGAGCACAGAGGAGCTGTGGGCATCATTTCATCAGTGAATAAAGCTTAGGCATGCCAGACCTGAAATGGGGATCCACTGCCCTCAGTTAGATGCCTAAAAGCCCTGTTGAGCACAGGTATCCCCTGCTAGGAAATACCATGGATAGTTGTGCATTAAACCACAACCTTCTCTGCAGTGCAGTCTGCTCACTGTGTGCCTCATGCTACTCATGATTAGTGATTTTAGACACTGCCTCAGAGCTGCGACCTTGTGCCATATTTTTTTAACCTGATTAAGGTTCATCCATCCTGGAGGGAATGCAAACACAGCTGCCTCCCCCTTTTTTGGGCTGGGATAGGCACCTACCTGGTGCTTGCACTGCAGTACCTGCTGGCCTCGTGCCATCCTGTGGCATTAAATAAACTGCCCCAGGTCAGTGATGCAGAGGTGGAGCTGAGGCCATACAGGAGACTGTCATCCCCTGGTGATAATTTTGAGCTGGGAAGACCAGGACTCTGACTGATGTATTTTATACTAAGCAGCTGTTGCCCAGGAGCCATGGATGCTGAGCATGGCATCATGCTATTGAATCATCTGACTTTTGTGGATTTAGCTCCAAGTGACTAGGTAAAAGCAAGGACTTCTCAGGCAGATCACCCAAATCTGAAGTTAACACCAGTCCAAAGGCTAGTTCTCCTTTTAATTTACTTCAACAGTACCCGTATGTGATCAGATAGTATTTTTTCATGACTTTGTCACTGAAAAACTCTAATTATCATTTGTGTACGCACTATGAAGAAAGCTGTGCAAAAATACTTTTATAAATACTCTGTACTCTTGACATGCATCCTCTTGTACAAAACCTTTTTTTTGAAATCTTTTGTTTCACTGAAGAACAGTGGCCTTTGGCCACTGAGTTCAGTAGGACTTAAATTTTATCGTTATGTCATATCTTGCATTTTCTCTGAAAATGACCAAAATCTATACAATATATTTAGGCTTTTGGTGCTGCATTTTTAATACCCTTTATTTCTGTCAAATATACCTTTGATATTTCAGTAAAAAAGGCATTGAAAGAGGGTTGTGAACATTTTTCAATATGCCTTCTGGAAACTTTCACATACTTAATAAAACTATTTTTAAAAATGAAATGGATTTACGTTTTCCCATGTGTGTAATGCTGCCTTTAGGTTCAGTAAGGAGTTTATCCTCAGAGGGTTTCTAGTCCTGGCTCCCTGTACATGGTCATACATCTCTTGGTCATAGCCTCTTACTCCAGGACCACCACTGGGAGCTCCTTGCCACAGGGTTCTTTTGACATCCTCAGTGATCTGGGCCAGCCTGACTCCCACCTCCAGCTGTAGGGGCCTATGAGTCTGAAAACAGTGGAGAATGACCTGGCAAGAAGATTTTCATACCTTTCCACCAGGTCATATCAATTAATCCTGGGAACAATGACCCAGATCCCCAGCTGTCCTTACAGTGGGAGCTGGCATGAGGCTCCTTGCCCAGTAGAAACCCAAAGCAAGCTTTTTAGGTCATGAAACTTTGTTAATACAGGTAAAATTTTTAATAAAAAGGTGTTCTATTCAGCTATCTATGAAAATCCTCTGGAAAAGAGATGCTGTTGTTAAACTGTCCCTGGGGGCAAAAACCGCTACATTGGATAAGTAGATCTTTAAGGCTTCAGAATTCTTCTAAGATGAAGCAGCTACTTCATTTAACCTACTCACCCTCCTGTCATAAAAACATATACTGTCTTTAAGATTATGGCACCACTTTTGTCATTTTAAGACAATTTTGGTGATTACAGCAGGTTTTTGGTGGTGGGTGGCCTGACTCTTCCCTGTTCCCTTCCTCCTGCTCCCACCCCACACTCAAACCTCTGATCACGGCATCTCACTAATGACTGCAGCAAAGCAATGCCAAGGAACAGTACTTAAAAGTCTGTGAGTGGCCCTAGAAATGCTCTGCTGACTCAAATCCCATGAATTCAGCTCCTTGCAGGCTCAAGCTGTAATCCATTCTTGGAAAACTCTCAAACTTTCCTAAAAGCATTTTCAGTTATTAAAAATGACTGGTGCAATATGAAATATCCATCACAAAAAGCTCTTGTGACAGAGTAGAAGCTGTCTGTGCATCTAATTTAGCGATTTGCGTGGCAAATTGAACACAATATTCATATTTACTTAAGTCTGGAAAGCACCTGTGTAGGCAAGTCAAGAAGTGCAAGTGTTGTACCATAAATATATGTACTAGGCACATGGGGGATACTTGGGATGTCAGACACGCAAGGATGATTGCAAACACTTTCTTTGGAGTACAATTATGAGACTGTATTTTTTCGTATTTCATTAGCTTGTGACCTTATTAGAAGTAATTGCCCATTGTTTCCAGGGTTGCTTGAACTTTGTCAAGAGCCTGATTTGGATGCTGAACCATCATTCCCAACAACCACAAAGGAAGCCAACAGAGCAGGAGACCACACAGCACTCCCAGCTCTCACCGTGTTCTGCTGGTGAGGCACGAGTGGTGTTTGATGGGCAGGTGTGACAAGTATCATGGATTGAATTTAGATTTATCCCATGTATTCATTTCTTATTTATAGTTCCCCTCACTTTTACCCTCCCTATATTTAACTTACCAAATTTAAAGGCACGGAGGTGGAGTTCAGATATTTCAACACTTTGACGTGGCAAAATTTGCACACCTTCCTCCCTCCTGTTTTAAAAGAATGGTAGAGCAGTGACTGTGCCACATGGGGGAGTGTCATACTACTAGAAGGGGACGTTTTCTGCCATCACACATTGTGCCAGATGCTGCTTTGCCACACACAGCGTCATCCTGCTTTAAATAACGAGAATGAACCATGTTCAGAAAGCACAAAACACGTGAGGAGACTTGAGAAGTCTGGAACTACGAATGAGTAGAGGCACCTTGGTAGTAACTGTGTTAAAAACAAAAGCAAGCAAGCAAGAAAACAAAGAAATGAAGTGCCAACCTACAGGTTTTAAATATGCAATTGTTTTAGATGACACAAGAGATTATTCAGAAGGACAGTTCCCATGGCGGCTGATGCCAAATTTATTTGGCTATGTTCAGAAAACACCTAATAGACAATACAGGTGCATTCAGATTACATCTGGAATGAATTTAAAAGACGTGCCCTCTACAGTGACAATGACATTGTCTGTAAAATAGTGTTATTTAGACTTATCAGAACCATGTGGGGGTGTTTTGATGAGTGACATTCATAGCTGTCAGCAAAGCTTCCCATAATGGCAGCTCGGAAACACAGACTTGATCTGCTGTCTGCTCTGGCGCTCCCTGAGGTATTGCTGTGCCCATAGGAGCCAAAGTATGGATCTACTTCGGACCAAGTATCTGACAGTCCTAACGGTGCAAACACCTTGGCTGGTACTGCCCATCATCACGCCATCATCATCTCTGAATGACCCAGCCATACTCTTTTTTGATTAAAGAAACCTGAAATGATCATGGGTGCAGTGGCTAGAAATATATTGAATTAATTTACTCACCAGGTATTTGAACTCTGGCTTACCTGTTACAAATATCCTTCAAAATACAGCACTGTGTAGCATATTCCATTATGAAACATGAGGGACAATAATATCATGATTTCAGATTTCAGCCAGAGCAGATAGCAATTATACACCATATAAATAGAAGTACAGTGAAGCCACTTTGTAATTACAGTGTAACTAAGCTGTACCTCATTTACTTGTATTCTGAAGTGCATCTGAAGTTAACAATTAGGGCCAGTCCATGATTAAACAATTACCTTCACCAATACCAACATATATACTAATATTCTTACCTTCGCATTGTGTATTATTTTTCACTCATATCTACCATGAACCCAGATATTTTCCGGGGATTAATGATAGGCTGTGTAAAGTTGATAGCCTGAAGTTCAGCAGAGAGCCATTAAACTGGCCTGGTCATTAATCCCTAGAAAATATCATGCACCAAGGTTGTTATAAGGTGAATATGGAAAATAACTTTTCACTCATGTTGACTTTTGTCTTGGCTGTTATGTCTTTGTCAGTGTGTAGAAACAACACCCCAAATGCAAGTGAGTCCCTCGGATTTGGGTGTACCTGATGTTTAGAGGATGAATCCTCCCTCAGTTCACCTTTGAACATCACTGAGGCTGCCAGTAAAAGACCCTGAACAGACAGCCTGTGTTCCAGCAAGTCTGTCTTAGCCACAGTTGTCTGGCAATGTTTGGAGGTTAATTTTAGACTGAACCTCCATTTTCTGAAATGTGTAATTCCAGCTTCTTTGAGCTGAGAAACAACACTGGCAGCCAAATAAAAATATCCATTACCGGGGGAATATGTTAAAAACACTGTTTCATCAGTCATCCTGCTCACACAACTCCCTCCCAGAACCGAGAGTGGTAATGAAAGTAATTTAACATACATCTATAATTAATTTACTACATTCTTCCTGCCGATGGCAATCACCTTACCTGCGAAAGTTCATGAAATTGATCTTAATGCATAAGAATAGAGATGGAAACGCGTTAAGGGCAGCTAAATGTGGTTTACTTCTAAGCGTGTAAGCACTTAAGCACTGTTTGGAGAACCGTTTGGGGGCTGATTTAGCAGGAGCCATTACCTGTGAGAAATAAGCACACGAGCTGAGCAGGGCTTTCCCCTCGGCACACGCGGTTTGTGAGCACTGCTGAGAGCAGCAGCTTTTGCTCCCGTTTCGTGTAATGTGAACAGAAATGTGACTGTGGGTTCAAAAAGGCTTGGCAGGGGGGAACACAGCAGCTGGACAGCTGGAGGTGCAGCAGGGACATGAACTGCACCAGCTCGTGGCTCTTACTCCAATGCCGTTTCAATCCATGAGCCCAGGACCCCAGCATTCTTTTGGAAGGACAACTCTGGCCAGTGAGCAGAACATCCAGATGTACAGATGTTGTCTGCGTGCTCTGGGCACTGCACGTCATCTGCAGAGAACAGATACCATGTGCATGCTGCAGAGTCCTGTCTATACCTGATAGAGGCTGTTTCTAGGGTTTCCTAGTGGCTTAAAAACATCCTGGGGTTGCTGGGTCCTTGTCTGCGAGCCATTATCCCTTCACCAGCCCTGGCTTTTCTGCACATCCATGAGCCCTACACTCGGCTGGGCTGCTGGCCTCTATGCTCCCTAGAGCTGCAAAGCAACACTTGGAACTGCCATACACTTCTCTACAGACTGTGTGATCTGCACTTCCCAAAGACCCTACTTTAAAATGCAGGAGATGACATTATGACTTCGATATGAGCTGGAAAAATCTAGAAAAGCAGGAACCCATAACAAAGAATGCTCTGTAGCAGCCATGTAAATATGCATATAAATAAGTAGGAAGGGTTTTAAGTGTGTCTTTCATCACTGAGTCCTCCAAATGGGGGAGTACAGGAGCTTTACATGGATGGGGGCCAGAGGAAGAAGAGCCACAGGCCATTTTGGTGCCCCCCTTCAAGGTGAAGCACAGCCTGTCCTGCCTACACTGCAAAGGGGGAAGGAAATCCTGCACGACAAACATCACTCCTCCTATAGAAGAGCCCCAAAGAGCAGGAAAGTAGGGCAATTCTTTCCTTCCCCTACAATACCTGTGCCTGGGAGCCCACTGAAGAGACCTTTGGCCTCTGTAGCTGGGGCTGCTCGTTGTGAGTGTGGCCGAACGAGGAGGATTCCTCAGCAAGACTCAGCGAGAGGCATTTTCTACCTGCTGCTTCCTCCAAATACAAAGCTGCTGACTGGCTTCTCCTTAACGCCAGGAAGAGCAGGATGTGTCAGACCCATGCTGCGAGAGAGAGAGAGGCATGAATCAGCCTAAGCATCCATACAGACAGCAGCAGGTTGCTGCAGGACTTTTATTGCCTGTTGGCTGTCACACAGCTCCTCATCACAGGGCAGCAAATGCTGTCAGGGCTGGCTGCTGGGCCATGAGAGGCACAGCCAGAGGGAAAATGGGAAAAACAGGTCTGAAGCCAGCAGAAAGTGTTCAGGGCTGGTTTGAAACCCTGGGGTGTGAGCCCTGAACAGCTGCTGTCCCCATGGCAGGAGCCTGGGAAAGCTTCTGCCCCACCAAAACCCGAACCAAACCCCAAACCAGGCAGCTACAGGAAAGGTATCAAAATTGAGGAGCTTCCTCTGCAGGGTTTGTGCTTCCAGTTTATGCTGCCATGCATATGACTTACTGCCATGCTAGAGACTCCTGCCCAGCCCAGCCCTGACCAACTCATGGCATGAACTTTGTGGAAGATCTAAACACTTTCCTCCCTTTAATGCCAAAGTGACATTAAAACCAGAAAGGCCCTGTAGTAAATCCTTTCATTACAGACATTAAGGAAATTTCAGGACACAGGCATTACATGGAAAGACTGAAACCAGCCCTGGTTCAGGAATGGATGGCACTGGCAACCACTTTCCTGAGGAGCAAAGTCTCTCTCTTCCCACAAGCACTTGTCACTAGTGAGGCATCACTGCAGGGCACAGCTCTGCTTTTGCCAAAAGGGAAAGATTTTAGCAAGGGGCAGGAAAAAAGAAAAGCTTCCTTGGGTTAAAACACAGTCTGAGGAGTAGAGCTTTATGTCCCCGAAAAAAAAAAGGACATTGGCTGTGGCAGCACAGAGGTCAGTGAGGAGCACAGGGCAAGCTGCTTTCCTTAGTCAAGCTCCACTATTTAGAGATGCTCTAAGACACGCTAATTACCCAGATCTTCAAAGGTGAGCAACATGAGAGAGAATTGACTTGCCAAAGAAAGGGGAGTTTACTGGTGTGGTTGGTGGGAGGAGAGTTAGATCAGTTTTGGACACTTAAAAATGAAACCAAACCTGCCCTTTCTATAAATTCCCATATCCTTCAGCTTGGCTTCTTCCCACTACATTACAGTTATGTATGTGTGATTAGGTGTTTCTGTCTTTCCCTGGAGTAGTTGTGGTTTTAGTGACAAAATTATTAGCTGTTGTTGTGAGATGCCCAGCCAGAAAATAGATCATGGAGTGCAGCTGCTGTACAGGCAGAATGGAGACCACTCAGGATGAGAAGGATGCACTAGGCAAAGCCCCTTGAATGAACTGCGCTAAATCAATTTGGGGTATTCTTAATCATATTTTCTGTAATTACAGGACGGTAATATTTTATCTGGGGAAAAAAAATGGCCTGTTTCAAAGGACAGTGGTGGGTGAAATAAATTTTGGAAGTTTGTAGGCTTTTCTCTCTAGACTTATGCAATGATCATCAGCAAATGTTATTGATTAACAATTGCAAATGGAATATGCAGCATATACAAGAGAGTTATGTGTTTTAACAGCTCATAAAAGAAAGCTCTTATATTAAGGGGGTGTGAGCAAACAGAATCGTGTAAGTAATGATCTGAATGTGTAGTTTCTGTTTCAGTGACTTGTCAGCATTATGTAGAACACAAGTATGTACAGGGACTGCAAAAACAATAGTATTGTCACTATTAGTCTTGCAGCTTGAGAACAAATTAGCGGGTTTAGGTGGTACAGCACAGCCCAGAGGAACACGACTTGCCTGACAAATCCCAAATTTTATAGCTCTTCAAAGTACACAATGGTCACCGTTTTTGTCTATTTTGAAATGTATTTTGGATTGCTTCTTTCCTCCTGATTCCTATAAGTGGTGGCTGAAAGGCACCTGATTTTCCCAGTTGCCCTTTCAGAGACTCTGACTGAGAAACAAGAAAACATGAACCAGGCATTCATTGGTGCACATTTGAGCAAGAACTGCTTTGCTGACTGGCTGATGGCATAAATGTGCACTTTGCTTAGTGAGGAGTTGCATTTTCCTACTGGAGAAAAACCTTTTTAGTCCAATGGAGTAATGTCTTGGGTTTTTTACCCCCTTTCTTCTTTTTCCCTGCAAATATTATGCAAGAAGGGTCATCGCTTTTTTTAATTTTTTTTTTTTTGGTATGTGTAGAACTAGGAAGAAAACTATTTAAAACAAATGAAAAATACTTCAACTCTGTCTTTGACCTCTTTTTCCTCCACTTTTTCTCCTTCCATCAGTCACAAGAGGAACTGGATTGAACAACACAGAGCGGTAAATAGAAACCAAGTATTCAACAGGGAATAAAAAGAAAGAGTTGTTTTGAACCATAATCTAAACAATTCTAGAAAGACCAAAAATCGATGTTTTCCTTTCTTATCCAAACAACTCCTGTCAAGAAGCCCAATACTCGAGAAGAGCTCTGCTCCAAGAGACACAGGGTAGTGCTGCTACAGAAACGGCTTCAGCGAGCGAAAATACATTCTGCCGTGTACTTAGAGGTGAAAAAAAAAAAATACCTGGTCAAATTTTCACTCAGCTGTGGGTGGCGGTGCTGGAGTGAAGCCCCGGAAAGCTGCCGCTCAGCTGCGGACGGCGGAGGTGCGGGAGCTGCAGCCGCTAGAGATCAGCCTTGCCCCGCGCTTGCCGCCGCACCAACACCCTTCCCTCGCTCTCGCCTCGCTCGGTCCCGCCCGACCCTCGGCTTTTCACACCCCACTTTTTTTTTTTTTTTTTTTTTTGTGTTTTTTTTTTTTTTTTTTCTTTGGAATGTGCAAGCTCTTCCCTGTGCGTGAGACTCCCCTGTGCTTTCACCCATCACTCTCAGCTTGGCTGTCATTAATTAGCCCACATCACGAGAGGTGCGTTTTCCTGCAGAGAGATGCCGAACTCCCTCTGTCCCCAGGCTGTTTGCTTTGTTTTAGCTGCTTTTTTACACTATACTCTGCTATAAACTTTCAGTTTTGTTCCCCCCCCAACTCCTCTCACATGACTGTCTTAGTGCTACGCCTGACATTTTCCATTCTAAGATACAGGCAAATCTGGGAGGGGAGATAAAAACGGACAAAGGAAAAGAATATTTTGCTTTTTTACAAGGGTTCTCCCATCCCAACCCACTGCCTGCTCTCTGAGGCCGGGGGCAGTGGGCAGCAGGACAAACCCAGCACCACCCTATGTGCTCAGAGCAGGGCTGGTGTGCATCCAACTTCCATCCTGCCCTGTGCCCACACCAGTTCCCTTACACACCGGGGATACTGGAGACAGTGATATCACACTGCTCAGCAACCGAAGTGGTGCACAGTGGTCCTCCATAAAGAGCAACTTCACAGATGCTTCCCCTGGAGCAGAGCTCTTCCAGCTCTCGCTTTGTGCCCCACTCAGCCTTAATGCTGCAATTAATCTCCTGTTTTCCCCGTGTCAGGTATTTCAGAACTTCTCCGATCATCTGTCATTTTGCGCCCTGGAAATGTATTGAACATGATGTGCCGACGTAACCAGCCGTGACAAATTGTCGTGTAGATGTGGGAAGCACATGGCATACCAAAGGATGGGAAATGCCAGGAACTGGGCTTCAGTTTCATTTGTGTTGTAGGACCTCAGCTATATGCTTTTCTCAGGCAGAACTGTTTTCACTCTCAGGATTTGTCCCCATTCTTTACCAAATATCTGAGATCATCTTCCAAATGCAGAGCTCCAGATTTAACATGCACACCTGTGTGTGCACATATTTATGCCTCACTATTAGAATGAAATAGTTAATCTTCAATAAATATTTTTAGTTAAGTGCAGCCTTTTTTGGGAAAAATGTACAGCAGTTCTCATTATGCCACACTGCAAAAACCTACCCGTGGGTTGGCTTAAACTGAGGAGGCTGCTCTCCTGATTCCCCAACTAAAATGAACGAACTGAAAATGGAATCTAAAATGAACAAGGTGACTGTGTGCTGTGCTGAGAACAGATGTTGGTTCAGTCTCCTCCTGCTCTAAGCTGGCCAGATGTGGCAGCCCCCAAGGGATGTGCCTGCCTCATGTCACTGCTACTCTGGGAATTACCCTGTGCAACTGTCTGAATGGGTGAATTTGAAAGCCACTGTCTTCAGGTGCAGGGAACATTTCTCCTCCAGTTCATCTCTGGGAAACGAAATCAGAAAGCACAGGAAGATGGCCAAAATTAATGTATGAGTTCTACAGAGATTGCAGTGCTCACAATTTTCTTGAGCTGGCAGCTAGTGTATACAGTATCAAATGTCTCTTCTTGTAATGGAAGGACAGTTATTGACCGGCCAAAAATTCGGATTCTGACACCAGTATCTACCTCAGTCTTGAAAGCCTGAAGTGCCAATATCCACACACAAGGCTTGTGATGGCTCTTTGAAAAGCCAAAAGTGACAGCACCTGTTCTGGGTGATGCAAACCAGACCCAAAGAGGAGCCAGCCATTCTTCAGGAACCACAAGCCACTAGCACAAAGTGATCCCTGCAAACTGGGATGGGAGCTTGAGAGTCAGAGACAGAGTGGGAGGAGAGAAGGCTGAGAAAAGAGAGAACACTGCAAAAAGTGTCAGTCCAAAATACCATAGCTGCCCAGCCTGAGAGCTCTTTTCGGCTTTCACATGTGGGATGTGGGCACCTGTTATTCTTACACATTCATTTAGTGTCACCAAATCCCTTGTGCCTGCAGAGCACAAGAACGAGCCCAGCATTATAATTTCCATTCCTGCATGTGCACAGTACAGAGGATTTTACAAGAAGCATGACAATATCTGAGAACTCAATCTCTTTCAAAGTGAGAAAATAACCAGGAAACACTGGAGTGAGTCCCAAAAGAGATGTCACAGCATTTAATGTGTATTTATGCAGCTATTTAGAAGCAAACGAGAAGCAGTGATTATGTATAGAATAAAATGGAACAACAAATTTAGATTGTTTTAGTTTCCGCTCTATCTGATTAGCCAGGAAGAACAACAGACTGATATGCTCTGAACAAACAGGAATATGCTAAGCCTAAATGCTCCAGTCCTTGGGGGATTAATTTTTTTTTTTTTTTTTTACTGCATGAAACAAAGAGGGAGAACAAAAGAGATTTGTTTTGAATCAGCTGAGCCAGTCCTTCTGTGCACTTACGTGCTGCTGAACTTAATGGGACTTCTTGGTGCCACTTCCCTGCTCCTGGGCTGAGATGAAGTCCTCAGTTAATTGTAGGACCAACCGTGGCAGCTTTGCAAATCAGCCCTGGCAGCTGGTGGGATTTGGGGTATGGGAAAGGGCTGCAGCACAAGGTATTCCTCTCCTGAACACATTTAACAGCAGAATATGAGGTTGAATAGCTGAACCCAGTGCCCCAGGGTCCCCTGGCTCAGACGTCTGCTCAGTGCTGTGAGACACGAGCCAGATGCTGAGGGAATGAAAACCCTTTAGGGATACAACCAGGCAGGATGGTCAGTGAGGATTTACAGGGAAGACCAGTGATGTTTCCAAGCTCCATGCACAGCCATCAGGAGCAGTGAATCCGTGAGACGGCTGGCATGATGTTAAACATAACCAAGGCTTAGGCACCACGTTGCAAGGATAACATGTTCCAGGTAAGTGACAGAGTGGCTGGAAAAACTGTTTCAGTGGTAAGGGTAAAAGTTTAGTAGCTTTTTCATGCAGCAAATAAAATCCTACACCAACAAAGTCCCCATGACCTAAGCAATAAGTAACACTACCGGGGCAGGCAATAAAACTGCAAGTAACCAGTGTTTTGTGTGCATGCAGCCATCAGAGCAACCTTTCATCACCTCTGACCATTACAGCCCTGGCTCCTTCCCCACTCTGTGGGGAGATGATGGTGCTGTGCATGAGATAGTCAACCTGAGTGTACCCCAAAAGCTGCAAAACAACTGCAAATGTGGCTTAATAAAGGATAGATTTTGTTCTCTCTCATCAAAGTACAGGACACCATGTGTTTCACTCTATTTAACTTACCCCATCTCCTTAAATGTTTTAATAACATTCTTTCAGTTTCTCAAATATGTTTCACGCGGAATGAGAAAGTGAGGTTTACCCACAAAACATGTTGTGCTATAAATACCATTACAGATGTACTTGAGAAATGGATGAATAAACACACTGATGCAGAACAGGAAGAGCTGTTCCTACTTAGAGTGGATGGTAGGATTTTCAACTGGCAAAAGGATTCTGTTAAATATAAAGAAAGGTCAGCAGCATAATTCTTTGTTCCTTTCCCCAAAAATGGATGACTCATCAGAAAAAAAATCTATGGTTTCTGCAAACACACTTTAGCAAATTTCTAAATGAAGAATGACAATAGTTTTACAGAGGCTGGCATGGAAAAGGTCGTTCGTGGAAAGGAGAGCCAGTAATGCAAAACCTGAGTGAAACAGAAGTGACTTAATAGAATATGTCAGAAAGGACTGTTCTGCTGAGATAATAATAAGGCTCCTGCATTTTATTATTTTTAGGCTATTTTCCCAAGCAAGAGAGGTTCACACAAACGTACTCCATGCACCTCTGTGTGTCTATGTCTGTTCCTCCTGAGTAATTTTTGAATCCATGGGGCTGTCTGCACCAAGTTTGAAAAGGAACAGCAGTTTCAAAGCAACAGAGATCCTGAGGCTGTCATGAAAAGAGGGGCTGGTGGAAAGGCTGCAACCAGACCTCATCCTGACTCAGACATGGAAGAGTCCCCACAGGGAAAGATGTTATCAGCACCCTAAACCCAGGAAAATGTTCACCTGGAGGCTGCCCCTTCCTGGCACCAGAAAATCGAACTACAGAGTACAACTCTAAGAAATCAACTTTTATTAGTCCCACAGCTGAAGGAGCGCCTCATTTAAAATCTGGCTTTTCAGATCAAGTTTTGTAAGGAGAAAGCTTTTTGCTTCTGACTTTTACACACAGATCTCAAGGCCATTGCAATAATCTGTGAGACTGCTCATTGCTGAAAGCCAGATCTGCAGGGGACACAACAGGAGAGGTACAGGCTGTGAAACCTTCCCTGTAACTCACAGAGCCCAGGGAGGTTTTTTTCCCCTCCTTGAGCTCACAGCAGAGACTGGCCCCAGGGACAGCTGCAGCCCTCCTCTACCACGAATTTGGGAACACGTGATGTCTCCACGTGACTGTCCCCTTGATGCCTTCAGAAAAACTGAAAGATTGTTGTCCTCTATCCTACAGGTGTCTGAAGTCTGAATCTTTGTAATGGGGCAAACCTTTGGTGAAGCCAAGGGAAATCCTAAAGTAAAATGCCCTGATTTCAGCTGGGATAGAGTTAATTTTCTCCTGGGGGTCAGCACACTGTGGCTCTTCTAGGCTGAAGGACCCAGGAAACTCACTGTTGGCAGGGCAAGGTCCTGCCCTTCCTCGGAGATGTGTTGGTTTTAGATAGGTATGATTCTGTATGGAGGAAGGATTCTCTAACTTGTGGCTTTGAGTAGCTGCGTTCAATTCTCCCTTAAACATGTCACTTAGAGCTCAAGCCTCTTTGCAGATAAACATTTGTATCTCACTTTTATCTGCACTGACACTACTGAAGCTGCTCTGCCCTTACAACCCAGCCCTGTGATCACTCAGCTTTCCACCACTCGATGCAATTCAAAACTCAGGGCAAGTTCAAAGCAGAGCTGAGGATGCCCAGCTCCTTCCCAGCAGGGTGTGACGCTGTGAGGGTTTGCAAAGGAGGGGTCCTGGCCTCTCCACCCTTCTCTCACAGAATGGGCAAGGTTGGAAGCCCTGACTATCCCTTCTCATTTCACACTTCACAAGTGCACCAAGTGCCCTCCACGGGTGGTATTTCAGGGTCTCCACTGTGTGACCCGACATTTCCCCATGCCAGCAGTCTTTGGGGTGTGTGAGAGTTGGATGCTAACAGCCAAGTAAAGCAAAGCCTCTCCCCAAAGAGCTTCTCTCTCCATTCCCCAGGTCCCAATCTGACATGGGGGGCTAAATACATGAAAGGTGATAGCTTCAAAAACCACACCACAAGACTGAGACAAAATAGGCAAACCAAAGACCTTAACAAACTACAGCCATACAACAGTATAAATCCCAGAGCCGTGTATGGGAAAGCAAGCCTAGCCTGTCCTGAGAGCCCCTACTTCCAGATTGGAGCTATCCTTGCTGCGGGGTGTTACGTTGCACCACGTAAAAGTTCCCACTCAAGTCAGTGCTAGGTTGGGTTTCATGGACAGATCAGGATTCATTTTATGCTGTGAAGTACAGATATCCCTGGCACGGTTCTCTTTGTCCCAGCCTCACCGATACCTCACATTGCTCTCCCAGATTTTGGAAGGATGAAGGCAATCCTATTACAGCATCACGGTACTCCTGTGGTGTCCTCCACAGGTGAGGGGAGAAGGCTGGAAATGTTATTTGCATGGCTAAGGAGGAGATTGATTGAATTGAGAAGCAACATTCATAATCCTGAGTTGAGGAAATGCCTGTGTTTATCAGGGCATTACAGCCTCCATTTGTCTGTCATCTCTTCCCTTCTTCAGCTGACCAGTGAGGTTTCACACTGGCCAGGTTTGGCAGGCTCTGTTTTGTGTATTTACTTCTTCCTTGTCACCCCTGCAAACGAACACACGCACCACACACTGGGTAGTGTATCCATACAGTGCACACAGACTATCATCTCTTATGAATGCACCAAAAAGGTCAGAGTATTCAGCTTGCATTGCAAATCACCACCAGTTATGTACTCTGACAGCACCAGATGTCAGCTCCAAAATGAGCTGCATCTGTTCGGCTGTACACGAGGAAGAATGCATGTGAGGATGAGACCAGACTCTGGAATGGCCCCTTGGAGCCAGGGCTGTAGGCTTGCATTGCAAATGCAGCAATGAGTCCATCTGCAAAGGCAGGTTTGGACTTCTCTCCTAGGACTTGTTGCTTTGCTTAAGCTGAGTTGAGAATGAGAATTGCAGGTAAAATACAGCAGTCAGACAAATAACAGACCTTGGGGCTGCCCTGAGCTTGGAAATTCCCTTTCCTGGCTCTGAGCAACTCAAGTCTGCTCTTATTTTTCCATCACCTCTTTCTGGCTCCAAATAGTGCTCCCTACCAGCTAAGGGGTTTTACAAGACATGCATTACATGGACAGCAGCCCCTTGCTCTGTCTGTTGGCTTCCTTGCTGGGCTTTAGGGACAAGAGGGGCTTATTTACCCACATTTCCAGGCTGTTGCACAGGTGCCTGGTGTCACATCAGTGGGTGCTCAAGTTCAGCTGAAGTTCAGACATGGTGTGTGTTGAACTTTCCAGTTCAGATTCTCACCCCCATAGTCCCACTCCTCCAGAAGGAAGATGACTCTTTCCTGACAGGAAACACATTGGGAGGACCAGTCCTAACTCATCCACCACTGATACGCAATCCAGAGGGTCTGGGTCCATGGTGCATTTGGAGACAGCCAGCTGAAGGGGCACTTGGGCTACCTTGTTCCTCATGTGTTGGAGTCTGGGTTGTTTTTTGCAGTGTGAAGAACCTCGTTTACACATCATTTCATGGCTGTTTCAGTCAGTATCTGACCTGATTGCAACTACATGGATGGGAGCAGGGCCAGGGTCTGAGCTGGAGCTACAAAGCTCTGTGCTTTGCCAAGAAACTCCTCCAATTAAAAATTTTCTAGTATATTTGCAAGCCAAATAATTAGCACCCTTGAATAATAAAGGTTGGAAAAGTAGTCCAAGATCATTGAGTCCAACACTTTGCTGATCACAACCTTGTCCATTAGACCAGAGCACTGAGTGCCATGTCCAGTCATTTACTGAACTCTTCCAGGGACAGTGATTCTGCCACCTCCCTGACCACCCTTTCAGTGAAGAAATTCTTCCTGACGTCCAACCTGAACAATTAACTGGTACAGAAATTGAGATATCTTTTTGCCTTCTATAGATTCCCAACTACTACATTTACAGTAAATTGCTGAAAACCAGACAACTGTTACATTCAATGAGCGTTTCAGAATAAACGCAGTAGCACAAAAAAGGAAAATGTTATTTGCTTTAATGTTACTTGTTCATTAATATTAAAAAACTTGCATCTTAACAGCTCAGACACACTTCCTGCCACCTTCTAGAAGATGTTATGGACTCAAAGTAATTTCCTTCATCTTGTCAAGCCCTGAAAAGCAGCATCTTCCTCCCAGAGTGCCAGTTTTCACCGACACTGAGGGAAGAGCTGGTTTGATAGTGACAGCCAGGACAGGGAGACCTGTCCTGCTCCAGAGCATCGAGCCCGGAAGGGCTCCTCAAAGTCACACCTTTGAGATAATCATGCCCCTCATGAGCCTTGGCAAAATGTATGCTCACTGAACATGATGAGGATAATTTGGCTTATTTTGTCTGTTTGATTTTTTTTAAGGTAAGGGCAAGGAAGGTTTTCCTTTCCTCCCTTGCACATTGCACCTGACATGATAAATCTTAGAACAGTAATGAGAACAAGTTAGTATGGGTCTATATTTTCTCTTCTCATAATGAGCTTTGTCATGGAAATGGATTGATTTTATGTCACTTTCTTTCCTCTTTATAATTTTTATGGGTGGAATGAGGTAGCAGAATTTTATCTCTCATAAATTCAAAATAAATTTGTCTTAGCCTGTGTAACTTCATGTTTATTTTGGCCACCTATTTCACAGCTCCCCTGTTTACAGCCTGGGAAAGAGGGGAAATGGCCAATCCATCAAAATCTGGAATACTGAAAAGGTCACAGCCATTCACACAGATATCACCATCCCCTGCAGCATCAGGCATTTCCCAGCTGCTGCATCGCTCCAGATGTGCTTCACTCTGTTTTCCCTGTAGTTTCCTCAGGCCCTGGAGGAACTGTGGGAAAGGCAGATCTGACCTAAAGGAAACCCACGCACGAAGGATGGGAGGGAGAGGTTTCTGCCTCCTCTCCAACCGGAGCAGATGTCCCGTCTGGCGCGTGGCGAGCAGCGCTCACGGAAGGCACAGCTCCTGTCACGCTCCCGTTATCCTGCCACTGATATTGTCAGCCCCACAGAGGGAAAACGTATTAACTATTCACCAGCTTCATCCAACTGCTCTTCCTGCAGCCCCAGTGCTGAAGACTGGGTTGATTCTGAATCATTTCCCCTTGAATGCTGCATGGCTTTGTCCATCCTCTCCAAATTTCTTGCTTACCACTTCTTATTAATCCTCTTTCCCTCCAATTCAACAGCTGCCACCGTGGCAGAGAAGCAATTTTCTCCCAGATACACACAAATAAATGAGGGGCTGAACTTTAGGTATTCCTCCTTGTAGGGCTAAACTAGACACCTGCATATTCATTGGTGCTCATCTCTCATTGCACAGACTAACTGAAAATCCTCAAAAATGGAAGCATGGGGAAAAAAAAAAAGGGATTTTGTCTTTGTGCATCTGACTATGTTCAAAATCAGTTGTAATGATTACAAGTAGGGTTACAAGTGATCTGCTGCTGCCCATAGCAGGAGAGCAGAATGTATGGATGGCCAGCACACACCATGAGAGCCTCAGCATGTATAAAAGTTGGCCTAGTCTCTACCAGGTGAGGATCTGGCCTCTAGAAGAGAATGAGAATTTGGACTCATGGTGAACCTGTGCAGAGTCAAAGGTTAGCTCAGCTCTCTGAAAGTTGTAACCCCTTGCAGCAAGACTTCATATTCCTGTAATAAGAGACAAAAACATCACTTAATGAGTTTTTGGCTGATAACTCTTTTAAATGGGAAGACTGTATAGGAGAAAAATTAGGCAGGGGAATTGCAATTTTGCATTTTATGTAATAAAAACCATGGAGGGATGAAGAGAACATGTGGTTGCTATTTTACAAATTGAGTTATGGAAGCCAAGATCCTACTTTGCTCCCATTAAGGATTAACATCTGGAGATAAGAGTTTAAAATACAATATTGCTTTGAAAATGAGACAGACACAGCTTCAAGTTTTTGTCTTGGCTGCATATTCAGAGCTCACCAATTTTGCACCGTCTATTTCTCCCTAAATTATTAATCCTGAGCATCCTTTATATTTTCTTTACATCATGTCACAGCTAGAAAACAAGGAAGTCATCCTGCCTGTACGGTAGCTCCCTTTGCCCCTGCTTTCACCCTCCAGGTGTGGCATGTTCCCTACCCTGTTTGCTTCCCTGTGCCACCACTGCTGCAGGTTTGGGGTCTCTCCACCTTCTCAAACAGAAGAATTTCCTGTCACACTGTGATGGAAAGAATTGGGCAGGTTCATACTCAGACAGTTGCAGAAGGCAATGATTACATCATGGATTGTGATCAACCCGAGAAATCAATCTCTTACTTCAGCTCCTCTCCAACCTGTATCACTCTTCACGTAAAAATTGCACTCCAGTGGAAAACATTGCACTTGAACAACGTCAAAGACTCCTCTTAACGACTCCCTCCTAGACCAACAGGCAGCTCTTTCTGCTGCCCTGCAGTAATATCCAAGAAGTGCTTACAAGCAAAAAAAAAGAGAAATTCAGGATGTTCCCCCAAGCTCCCTGTCAGGACACACACTTACTGTAGGCACTGCACAACCACTTTGCAAAACAGCCCCATCAAATACTGCAAAAAGAGAGGGAAAACTGAGGCACAGACCCAGGCACGTGCAAGGGGAACACAGCTGTGGAATAAGAATCTCTCTCCCCCTTGTCCTTAAGGATTAACTGTCCTGTATCAGCACCTTAAAACCATTACGCTAACAAGTGAGAGAACAGACCCACTCACTGTTGAGAAGGATTAGTTTTTGTCTTCACTTTTAAAGAGAAACTTTAGGAAATATGAAAAAAAATTACTGCAGCAGATACTGATTTAAACCACTGGAAAATGTTAAAGCTCATTATATAAGAAAAACAAGTCCTAGAGAAGGAGGAAAAGTATTTCAGCTACTGAACAATGGCAACACGCAGACAAATGGGTATCATCTGGCTTTCTGAAGGCATGAAGCTTGGAAATTAGAAGTCAGCTTCTATTGAGAGAGAGAGCAAGAAAGAAGTATATTTACGTTCTGTGATACTAATATTAGCAGGTTTGCATCCCTTTTCCTTCCGCAGGGTAACTGAATAAACAGCCACTGATATAGGGAATAAGAAATCTGCAATGTATAATAACCAATGCATAAGAAGGAGCTCTGACTGTGTATTCACAGGAGAATGTAAATAAAGAACTTGAGACATTCTATTTAAAAAACCCCAATCCTTATTTTTTTTACAGCAAACTAAGTGTGTTAGATTGTCACAGAAGTGTTGGGAATAAATGTAACTGTAACTAAGGATTACTAAAAGTAGTGTAAATAGAACAAAACCCCCCAGTCCAGTAAGCAGTGATGGGTTTATGCTGAAATCCTCATCACTTTCGATACCAGGGGTTCTGAGTTTGGCAAAGTAAAACTTAGAGAAGCAAAAAAGCCTCTTAAATCCACCCAAAGACAAGGCTGAGGGGTCAATGCAAGTGCAAAATCAGGGGGCTTCTTCACTAAAATTTGTTTCTAACCCTGGATGAATCCTGACACACACTTAGACAGAATCAGGGCAGGAAGGTATGTGCTAAAACTGAACTTGGGGTTCCAGGCCTGTGACAATCTGTCCAGCTGCACAGTGCTCAGTGTTGGGCACGTCAACCAGCTAATTGGCAGTTAATTGGCTTGTCAGCTCAAGCTCTGCTTTCTACCATAAGTAGTAGGAATAGGGAAAAAAGCCACCTGGGAGAGCGTACCAGTTTTTCTGCATACAAAGTTTTCAGATAAATCAAATTTTCTTGTCAGCTAACATAGAATTGTCCACAGAGCTGTTCAGCACAGCTCTGTTGTTAATACAGAGGGTCTAACATATTGTTCACGTATGAACTGAGTTATGAAAGCAGGCTGTGATTTATAGGCACTTTTCAGTTTATGTCTCTGATTTAACTAGGCTGGGATTTGATTCTCTGGGGAGTTTTTCACTGGCATTTGCAAAGGACCACACCACAGCAATTTGTGAAGGACTTAGCAGCTCAGGAACAATTGTTACTGTACATCCCTACAGAACCAGAGTGCTCTGAAAGAGGACAATAAGAAATGTTTACTCTGAAAATGCTTTTTCAAATCCTCCTTCAGAAAATCTGGTTCTTCCACAGTATTGCTTTGCCATCTTAGCCTTACAGCGTGTCTGTAAGGAACAACTCAGGGGACAAAACTTAGAGTAAATATGTCTTTCATTTCCTACGTCAGGAAAAATACCTATTGCCCTGGTTAAACACACCTGGAAGAGGTAAAGTGATTTGAACACTGTCCCTTTCCATCACCACCTCGTTGACCTTGTTTGCCATCTGTTGCTCAGCCTTTGCAGCAGTTCAGAGTGGTCTCACCTCTCTGCCCAGCCAGGACATGCTTCATGCTGTGGCCATCCAGGTAAATGGGTGCACACACAATGCTGCTACCATAACAAATGCAGTATTACCACAGAAACGAAAGGGAAAGGAGATTGACAGGGACCATTTCTTGTAACTGCATCATTTTGGTCCTCTTTGCTGACTATCTGGCAAAACCCAAAACTTATATCACTCAACATGGGTGACAATTATTTGCCTTCACTTTTGTTTTCATTAGTGCCAATTTTGCTGTTAGATTTGTTTGTTTTTTTAATCCCACAAATGAAATTAAACCAAGGCTGTTACACATAAAAGGCTTGCATCTATCAGATCTATTAATGTCATATTGCGTTGTTTTATACAAAATGATTAGCTAGTAATTGGTTTAATGGAGATAAAAATAAACAAAAGCTTCCATGAAATGAGTATTTCGCATGCCATGCGTGGCTGAAGTTGTGCTAACTGCAAAGAGGAACAGTACTTCATGCTGCACACAGTTTTGTTCCCACTTGAATCAGCAGAGATATTGCAGTGTGGGAGCAGGCTCAGATGCAGTATGTCATGGAGCAGATAACGAGCAGCTGAAGTAATTCACTGTGGTTTTACTGATGTTGGCACTGCTGAGCTGACGGCAGCAAATTCTGGTAATGAGCACATCTCCCTCTGAAAGGTGTTCCGAGTGCTGCACGAATATCCCACCTTTTGCTTTCCTGTCTGTGTTTACCAAGTCTCTCCAGCGTTGCTTTCCTTTGCCACAGCAGCAGCTGTGATAAATGGCTCTGGAAACCTTTGGGACCTGCAGTTTTGGTTCATCACCCTGTAACATCCCTGATCATCTCCCCACAGCTCTGTGGTCTGCGGTGGCTCAGGTCCCCCTGGCTCTGGTGCTCATCCATCTGCACCATCCCGCAGCTTCAAGTCCATCACAAATCCACTGAGCATGCGTTTTGATGCTGCACAGTGCCAGAATGACAGTAGAGAGGCAGTTAAGGCTTTTTAAAAGAATCTTAAATGCATAAAATCTTTTACATACCGCATCAAAATTTTAAGCATCATTTTGGTTCGGTGTCTGTTTAAAAATTCTACTCCATTCTGTTAATATCAAGGGAACTATGTTAATTTGCCCCAGAAGAGGATTTGTCTCATTTTGATCAGTGGCATGACCAGGATATTTGTGTATTTTCTGTTCTAATGTCAGAGTGACTCGATGACATGCACAGGCTATTATTCAATAATGATGCCTAAATGGAGCTATCAGAAGGGTTATTATCAAGGTTATTAAAAAGCAATTCTTTCTGCCTTCCGTTTAACCATGAATTGCAGAGCTAACCATCATCTAGGTGAGGATGTGCATATTAATCAAGAGGCTTCCTATGGTCTACCTAGATATCCTGAGCCGGGATAATGATTGATTTACTCTACTCTCAGATTAGTGCACAATCAACTGGGGGTGTTGAACATCTGACCAGCAGAGTTAATTCATGATGCTTGGCAACCATTTTGCAATTTTCTCACATCTGTTCTTTCTGGCTGAGACACTACATTTCTTTTAAGAGCCCAGAAAATGGCACATAGAGAAATGTTTGTGGTGCACTATTCTCTGCTATCAAATGGCAACGGTCCTACTGAAACCACTTTCACTTCAGCATTTTCCAGGAGAAATAAGCCCTCTGTATAACAATATACCAGATGCTGAAGTACGGAAAATTCCAATAATTTTTTAGTAATCATTTAAAGGGAGCTGCCCAGGATCGCATTGCTATGCAAACCAAATTTGGTCAGGTTAGTTACTAATGGGCCTGTGAGCACCATTTGGGCTGAGCACCAACTTTAGAGAAATGTATTTAATTTTACTTCTTGCTTTGCTTAGGTAAAGGGCAGCTCCATGTTGCTCTCATGTGTTTCTAGCAAACCGTGAATGCAACACAACCTGCATCTTTGGAGCCATTTCTTTGAACACAAAGCATGGTGATTCAGCTGGCTCAGGACTTTCCTGCTGACTCTGCGCTGTCAGGGCACATATTTAAGATTTGGCAAAACTCTCACAGTGCTGTCAGGCTGACCAACACATCTAGTATTAAATGGTTTCCCATTTGCTGTTATCATCATTTTCACAGGCTGCACTTCAGCTTTGCTGTGCACTTCTAACACTTTCAATATTGCTTTTCGCGAGTGAAGAGACCAGAGACGGCAGGACGCCGACGTGTCCACTCCAGCCCCTTTCCCTGGAAGCCTGAGGACGACATAATGGAAATTACAAATGGTCACTAAAGGCAGGCAGACTTTTTCCTGCTCTATCGCTCAGTTATGTTTTCAAAACTGCTATCCTGTCTTGGGAAGTTGTCAAAGATGAAGTGTGCAGAGCAAGCGTGAGGGTGGATTCAATAAAGGGTCGTCTGAGAAATATTGCTTGCAAAATCAATAAAAAGCTTTGGAGGGGCCCTTAAGGGTTTTTGGACAGTGGTTTGAACGTAAGGAGCTGAGCTTCAACAAAATGGGAGATACAGGCATTTCAGAGAGGGCAGAGATTCCCCTCCTTAGGCTTAAGTGTTGCGTGGCAGGTGATGATGTGCCGACGGACAATCCTGTGCTGTTTTTCAAAACACTATTGTGAAGAGTGACAATGATTACACTGATCTGGAATAGGTGCCAAAAGTGAGAGGAAGAGAAGAGGTATCATTTATATGCAGAAAGACATACCTATCAAAAATAAAGGGTATTCTGAATTTCATAGCATTCATGGAGTCAGTAGCCTGGAAGCTGGATTCACAGTAAATGGAGTAGGGTCAACCAAAACTACTTCAGTGGGAGCAGATGAAAAGCCTTGTGGAGAATCACCTCAAAAACCTACACACTCCTATTGAATAATTCAGTGCTTGGAAACTCGTGTTTTGTTGTTTCTTCCGCTTATAAAGCACAAACTACTAGGACTCTCTACTTCTGATGCTATGGCATAAACTGAGATGAGCAGCACCTGCTCCGAGGGAGTTCAGGTATTTTCTAATAAATATTCCTTTGTACAAGTGCTCTCCCTGTTAGTAGAAGAGACGTTACTACACCCAGTGCTGTTAGAGCCCTACTTCCCACGGTGCTTTCCCATCCACCAAGCCCAACACAGAGCTAATCACTTCTAGAAAAACAGCGTTTTTATTACAAGTTAGAATGTACTTCGAGCTTCTACCGTGGAATAGCCAAATCATCCCCTGGGGATAAATAAAGCAATATGGTTTTGCATCTCCCCTTCAGAGCTGGATACCAAACACGGATAACCCCATCCTGCTCTTAAGAATGAAGCTGGTGGATTAAAAGAGAACTCTTTCTGGAGCCCTGCCTTATGAGAACACCTATTTTTAGAGAGGATTTAGCAATGCCAACCGATGAAGGGCACCCAGCCCACAAATCTCTCCGGGCCACAGCCTCGTGGGAGCTACAAAAATGGAGTGCTGCCACGACAAAGGATTTTAAATACATCCAAAAGAAAAGTTTCTGGGAACAGAGCTGCTGAAGGCTGGGCTGTGCGCGGAGCTGGGTGTCCCCAGCGTGGGCAGCACTGGGCTGGGGACATGGGGTGTGGGTGGCTTGGTCCTTCTCACCGTCAGGGGTTGTTTGAGCCCAGCTCAGCTCAGCCAAGCAGACTCCTGTGGCCTGATAATTTATGCCTTGTTATACCTTAGCTCTGTAATTTATAAAAATAAAGAATAACATTCCTGTAACAGAGATTAATGGCCATCAGGCTGCAGAGTAATTTTTCAATATGAAATGGAGCAAAACTTACATTTTTAGCACAATTTCCCAGTTCAGTGATGCACCTGGTAATAATTATGATTTACATTAACCATAACATCATCCTTCTTATATCAACTTGCCTTAGTGAAGAATGAAATAGGTTCTTCTTAAATGTTTCATGAAATAATTCAAATTACATATGCTAAAATTTCCCAGCTCCCACTAGCCAGGCTGAAAATCAACAAGAATAAAAATTATTTGCTGCTGCAAAGGTCCTGATTCTGTGTTAAGAATTAGGTGAGTTGAGCCCTAAGAGCTTTTGCGGTTAAGTAAATTATAACAACAGCTGACAAAAACCTGAAGTCCAAAATAATGATGCAAGTGCAAAACTCATTCTGTGCAGATTTTCCATGTGCTGAGACTGTGTTCAAGCAAATTATCTTCTGTAAGAATTTGCCTGTAACAAGATAAAATGAGGAACAAAACCTCTGCTATCCCCAAAGTCAGCAAAGTTCAACCCTTCAGGACCACCTAATTAATAACTTCCAGGCAGCAAGACTGCAGCAAGACACAGAAGTTTGTAATTTGTTGGTTTGCTAGTCTGGGGTCTGAGTGTGTCCCTTCTTCCCCAAGGCACAATGAAACAGTTTCCTAGTGGAGTTTCTTGCCAATGTATAATAAACAAAACTCCTACAAAAAAATCAAAAGGCAATGTCCTTTCCCTGGCATTTGTGAGGAATGCAAAGAATTTACATGCTAAATCATTACTGCAAAGCCGGTATTGAAACAGTGTGAATTATTTGCCTTAGAAACACAGATAAATGAAACACAGAACTAGTGTAACCCTAAAGAGCAGGTGAATTCATTTGAATAATGGGAATATGATTTATGATTTTCCTATTACAAGAGTGAGTTTCAATTCCACAACCTTTAATTACGCACTGTATTGCACAAAAGCTGCTCTGTTCCTGTGCATGGAGTATCAGGACCCCAGAGAAGATTCGGAGGAGATATCAGGCACCATGAACAGACCTGGCTTCCTTTCTGGGATCCTGCATCTCTGACAGGAGAGGCACCTTAGCCAGCAGTTTACAGGAATCCAGGGGGCTAGAAACCCTCATACCCCGAAAAAATACTCCACGAGGTCACTTGGTCTGTTCAGCCTGAAGAAGACGACACTGAGGGGAGACCTCATTGCAGGTACAACTTCCTTGTGAGGGGAAGAGGAGGAGCAGGCACTGATCTCTGGCCTGTGGGGAGCAGGGACAGGACCAGAGGGAATGGCCTGAAGTTGTGTCAGGGGAGGTTTGGGTTGGATATTAGATAGAGGGTGGCTGAGCACTGAACAGGCTCCCCAGGGCAGTGGGCACAGCACCAAGGCTGACAGAGCTCAAGGAGCATTTGAATGATACTCTCAGGCACAGGGTCTGACTCTTGGGGATGGTTCTGTGCAGGGCCAGGAGTTGGACTCGATGATCCTTGTGGGTCCTTTCCAACTCAGCATGTTCTGTGATTCTGCAAATAGTGGCTGGAGCACCTGCTGGAGACAGATGTACCCTAGCTTAGACTACATATTGGGGATGCTGCTGTTTGGGGAGGACTGACTGGATGCAGTTCACCCCAGAGACGTGCAGTGTGTAGTTCTCAGCACACACCCCAAACCCACAGTTTGACCCTGCACCAACCAGCTGATGAAAACGTGGCCATTTGGTGGCAGGGGCAGCTGCTTTTGGCCTCCCTGACAGCCAGTGCTGCCCGTGCAGGTGGTGCAGAGGTGCCCAGGTAGCAGCAGCTCTGCCTCACCAGCCCCAAGGGCTATTTCTTTTCCTTCAGCTCACTCGGTCCCTATCAGCTGAGATGGGTAATAGCCTGGTTCAGCTGCCACTGCCAGAGTAAAGTTCAGCACTGAATCATTAATTAGGATGACTGGATACTCTGGGATTTAAACTAGTGATTAATGAGCCTCTCCAGCTCTAGCTCCTTGTGAACAACTATCTAGTTCATGTTATATTTAATTTATTTAAAAAAACTTTGCTGAGGCAGTAAATCTTGCTCAGAAGAATTAGTGGAGGAAGAAATAACACTTACACCACATTTATTACATTTCTTGCAAGTTTATATTCACATTCTCTCACACTAATTCGAATGCCTTCTTCAGAAAGATAATATAATTCGTGGTTTCGGGGATTCTTTGAAAATCTGTTTAGACTGGAAATAGTGAAGGGGACACCATGATAGGGTCAGGAAAATGGGTATGGCAAATAATGCAAAATAATTGAGACTAAGCAAAAATACAGTGCCTTGCTCTTACTAATTTTGATGTGAAGCTCCTGAGCCCTTTGTGGTAAGACACTGTGTTCTGCCAAGACAATCAATCCACTGTTAATTACCTTACAAAGTAAGTTTGAATTATACTGGCTGCATCATGCAGGTGCTCAGATATCCTAGGTTTCCTGGTGGTGTTTTTTTTCCCCCTCCCCTAAGCAAGGTTACAGTGCAGGGGTGCATGGCAAGTGCACTGGAAATACAATTTTGAACTAATCTGTTCAGAGCATTAATCCACTCCTAAGCTCCCTTCGCTCCTGTATGATACGTAATCGAAGGCTGGGATCATGGCTGCTGGAGCAGTGCTTTCCCTCACATCTGCATTCAGACACCATGAACTCAAAGGCCACCAGTCTTAACTAATTCCTCTAACTATGTGCTCAGTGATTTCCTCAACAGGAGTCAGGCCAGGGTATCTGCAAATTTCCATATGTTTGAAGTTCTCCTTTCCTCTTTTATCTTTGTCTGAAAGCTGTCAAAACGCGGCTACAATTTCGTAGCGCAATGAGAAAGAGATTAAGGAACGCGCACATCTGTCACCTAAATACATGCAATAAGGGGAATATAAAATAAATAAAATTAGGATCTCATAAAAGCAAACAGCAGCAGCTATATGCCAGCTCAGTTGCCTCCTACACCAAGCAGTGCACCAGGTTAACTCCTGCACCCCTGAGCTGCAGCAGCACTGCCTCTGCAAGTCATGGGCCCAACCACTGGACCTATTGGGGCGTTTTCATTAGGGCCAGGCTTGTGACCAGGGATATAGATGGGCTGGAGGGAGGCAGGGATGGTAAGTGTGCTCTCCATCCAGTCCTCCGCTCTTTGCAAATAGGGCATAGCCTGAACTGTGGCTTCTCTTTTGTGTGGCTGAAAGAAAATCCCTGCAAAACCCAAAGCAGTCTTTCTGCAGCAAATTAAAAACACACCATTATTAAGTTTAAAATATCCACATATTGTTCTTTGGGATTGTTCTAGTATTATCTGTGGAAGCACCATCAGCCCTCAGTTTCCCATATCTGGAGAAGACTGAAGAGATCAGCCCAAACCTGTTCAGAGGAAGGAGAACTCCAGGTACCTGTGGCACATTCCCAGGCCTGTGAGATGGGATGTCCACACAGCTCCACGGGAGGTAATAGAGATTGTGGAAATGGGCTCATTCTCTTTATTTATAAGCATTAATGTCCTGGCAAACCTCTCATTTTCAGCCTTTATCCAGAAATGTTTAAGGTCCTAAATTGGATCCGTTATCACCCAAATGAAGACACATGCCAGTGAGCTAATTATGTTTCTTACCAAACTCGTGAATAATTAAATATTTTATTGTGATGTTACAATTTGTATTTATTATCCTTTGCTAAGGAGAAAAATTAAACATAATGAGGCCTGTTACCATCTCTCTTCAGAGAAGAGCCCATGTTACAGGCACCTGTATCATTTGCACCAGAGGTGATTAATGGGTTTAATTTACTCGACTTGAATATGTTGGAATTTGTCAGGGGGAGAGAGAAGGGAACTCGGATTGTTAAAATCCTTTTAATTAGACCAATAATGCCAAGTTTGCATGTGTTAACTAGGGTGCACTATTAATTAGTTTTAGTAGGCTGTTTTCTGAAAGGTGGCACTGTAGCATTTAGGCATGTCTTATGATCCCAGGAGAGCTAATAAGATGACAAACAGAGCATGACATTACACATAGCTGCAAACAAACAGCCTTTAATCTTTCTGGATGAAGAATTGGCTGTAATTGATGGACAAAACACTTGCTGCACTGTAGCTGCCTCTCCCTCTTGCCTTTACCTGGTGTTACTCGTTCCCCTATAGCACAGGCTCTGAGCAGTGGTCTGTCCTCACAGGAGGGTAGTTATGGATCTCAAGCCCCCCAAAACTGACAGCTGAGGGTTTGATCACAAGAAAGATGGTGAATTCTGGGGTTTCACAACTTCATTGCTGATTGTTTTCCATTGTCAGTGCTCAGGACCATCAGTGGGCAGGTAAAATTACCTCCCCTCGCCCTGTGTGAGCAGTTGGCACCGTGATCTGTCTGTACCTCAACCCAGGGCGGGCAGGGAGGACCTGAGCCAGAGCTGCCAACTGCAGCTGGGTGGAGCACAGGCTCCCCAGTTTTTTGTAATCCATATTACACAAGCTAAGCCATCATAAGCAGCCTATGGGGTGTTCTCAGACCACAGAAGCAATAAAATTCCTGCCTCTTTACTGCTATAAACCTGAAATTCAGCTGCACTGTCAACAGACATTTGTAACAGTTAGCAGTTTCAGTGCTGGAATGGATGCCTAAAGGACTGAAGATTTCAGTCTTCACTTGGCTTTCTCTCTTCATATTAAATACCTGTCAGTGTACTAATGTGAGAAATTTGCATCCACATCCATGGAGACATTTTGAACGCAGAACAAACAGGGATTGTGAAATAAAGGTCCATAGTGCAGATGGGAACTGTAATAACTGAGGGAGAATGTCTTCAGTCCTTTTGCAGCCCTGTCACACTGTCCTCAAGAAATATGGGCAAGGATGTGGCTCATGTCCCTGAAGTCTTACTCAGCTGTAATGACAATGGAAGTTGGGTGCTGCTGAAGAAACCTGGAGGGGAGAAGAGGTGTTTTGGCTGTTGCTCCAGGTCAGGAGTTTGGAAGGCAGTGTAATCCCATGGGAGTGGAAAAATGCATTTTATATTGCCCCAAAATCCATATGCCTGGCTGGGAGGAGGGTGTCTGAAGTCACCCATTTTGAAGGATTACCACTCCAGGATCAAAGGAGAGACAGATGCAGCTCTATAAAGACTATCTCTACCGATCCCCCAAGGCTGAGGGCAACCAGGGTGGATTTGAGTTACCACATGGATCCGGAGCAGAGGAATTACTTAGGAACAAGGAATTTGGGGTTAGTTTCCTGCCATGAACAATTTAAAATCAACAGCATTACAAAATAGCCTCAATATCATCTCTTTTCTGAAAAAGCTGTACTATCACCCATGGCAGAGCCGGGAGGGGAAGGACTAGAAGACCATGCTCTTTATCAATCTGTGCCAAACAGGACACAGACACTTGGCCAGGGTTGCTGTTCCCAGTTCTGCTGGCCATGCTTAAGTAAGTTATTGCTCTGGACGTATCTTGCTTTGCTGATCATTTACAGGAATTTCTAGCCTAATAGCCTCTCTCCAGAGTGTCCAGTAATATTTGCTCTACTTCTTACAACAACTGCTTGGTTCTTGAATTATCCAATGTCCCCAGTTGCTAGAAATCTAGAAATCCATTAAATGGCTTCCAATGGACTTTTCTTCCATTAATTTCTTATTGGTTTTTTTTATTCCCTTGATCCTGCAGCGTCCTGCAGCCATGAGTTCCACAATTTCTTTATGCATTCCTTTTTTTACATTTACATTTCTGCTCAATAGTGTCATGTGATATCTCCCTCCCTCTGTCACATTCCTGAAAAATAGAGAATAAGTGTCCTGACATTTGTAATGGGAAAAAAGGTTATTTGTTTCTCAAAGGGGGGAAGCAGATTATACCTATAATAAGATCAGTGACTCAGGGATACTGAATACACACAAATTATCTGAATAAATATATGCTTAATGTATGTTGTTTGATTCTTAAAGAAATAGTTATTGAGTCTCCGAGTATGATATCCACCTAGGGATTCCCAGGAAATGAACGGTAGTCTTTAGCATTTAGTGGAGCTCAAAAGCCAGAGATGTCAAAAACCCTTTTTGATTTATGGCTGAAATGTATTGACAGACTAAATAATGCCATCTCCTACATGACAGGAAGCCTATTTTTTGCTTTGATTTCTGTTTGGGCAGCAAGGTAATCAAATAGGTATCTGCTGTCTTGATAAGTGTGTCTAAAATTTGCCATATTTGAGGATTCTTTTCAGAGACACTGGTCACATTAATTCAGCTGACTATGTCAGGGTACTTTGCTCTCTGTAAATTAGCTACTATTTATTTAATAACTTTTAATATATCTATACATTAAGAATATTAACTATTTTCCATCCACAGCCTCCTGCCTTTGGTTGTTAGCAACCTCTAAGGTAAACCTTGGCCTTCTTTGTCCTTTCCAGAGGGAAATCTCAGTAAACCCATGTTCACAAATTGCATATGCTCTACTAGTATAATTGAAGCTAGATGACTTTTGAGGGGAACAGTCAAGCTACAGACAATGCCATATTCTGTTCTCCTTCAGCTGATCTATGCAGACACAGTAAAAGCAGAGATTCAGCTCACTCTCCCTCACAGAGGACATAGGGCTGAAGGTGAGCTCTGGTGATGCACATCCTTCACTCCCTACTTTAGCTGTTCAACTCCAGCATTCAAAACGTACTCCCAGCCTTGCAGTCCCTCTGCTTAATTCCCACAGAAGACCTGCTGAGCTGTTTTCAGCCTAAGCAAAGACAGACCAGGAAAGCAAAGACTCAGAACTCCAATCTGAAAAAGAAACCCCATCATGTTCCCACTCTCTAAAGCGGGAGCCAGGGCAGATACATCTTGCAAACTTCACAGAAACCATTTCTGAAGGCTGGCAAGGCTGTTTGATCTGTTCGCTAATCTGCCTGTGCCAGGCAGCCCTCTGCATCTCAAGTAGAGGCTTTCCTGCATCCTCCCACTCCCGTAATTTCATTTTGACTAAGATGAAAGCTGGTACTATCATCCTTCTGAGTGACAGAAGTGTGCACCGTCAAGGCAGATGTTCCCAGGGAATATACATTTTTTCAAACATTTCCATTCACTCTTATCTCACTTGTTTCCTTCACTCTGTCAAGTTATCCTGATTCAAAAACCACTAAAACCAATGGAAAGGTCCCTGTGATGGTGTCCAGACCAGGCCTTTGGCTTCAGCTATCAGGTGGAGGCGCAGCTTTGAGAATGGGGCACCTAAACCCTGAGCTCGTTTACTCTGTCAGCATCTGCCATACCTTAGAGATGTTGAAAGTGTTATCAGTTTAGTCCATAAATAAGCAGAGGTTAAATTAAAGCAATAGCCACACAGAACCATAAAAAATGCTGAAAAACAGTGGCAGGTGTGAAAAAAAAAAAAGAAAAAGTCCCACGTTCTGCATTTCAGCTGACATCAGAGCAGCTTGGGGCTGCAGCCCACGAATACCTCACTGAGATGGGCAGGCACTGCCTAGCACAGGTAAGGACCGCAGCTGAGCCAGAGATGCAGATCTAGTTGCCACTATAACAAAACCTCCAGCAACACCTCATTGCATCTATTTTGAATGAGCATCAAGTGACCATTAAGATGTTATCTGACAAGTGATGTGTCCGGGCAATGCGCTGCCTCTGTACTGGCTTCTTTCAGTGATGAGTGGAGAAGTTAGTGGCAAATAAACCTATCTTTTCACCGTTTACCGACTGCTAGGCTATGAACTGGCTTTTCAGTCAGACCTTGTCGGCCTAAATAGCAACACATCACTCTGAAGTGCAGTTCTGGGATTTGAAAGGAGACACGCTGCAGATTCTTCAAGGAAAATGGGATATGGGCATTCATTTCTGTTACAAGCACATCACTGCACTTCACACCTGGTGCTTTGCTCACAGCCACAGTTTAAAATCTGCCGTGCAATAAGGAATGAACTGGTGCATTTTCCCATAAATATGGATAAAAGCATGTTTTGTTTGGCCCAGGCTCCCTTCCTGGAGACTATGGCCGTAAGCAAAGCACCAATCACAGGAACAGATTGCAGGATTGGGGTAAGAATTTCTGGCACATACCCCACCTTCAAGTGGGGAAACCACAAGGTTTTTTCTGTATTTTGAACACTCCGAGGCATTTTATCCCGAGCTGGCATGAGGTGAATTCTCAATCATGCTTAGATAGTAAGAAGTGTTTCAGTCTGAGTTATTGACCTTTCTGATGGAGTTTAAGACTTAAACCCAAGTAAATTGTAGATTAGCTACCATTTCAAACTGCAATGCTATTTCACATTACAGAAATAATTTTAATCTTAAAAAAAAAAAAGAAGTGAAATGGTGTGCTTTTACAGTATCTTCAAACTGTAGTAACAAAGACTCACAGAAGTCACAGTTCAAAAACCTAAAAACCAACCACACCAATTCTAGGCTAAACTCTCCTCTCTAGGACCTAGCTTCCCAATAGGCTAAATGAGAAAAATACCAGGTCCTTCGATAGAGATGAGGAAATATTCTTATTTTTAATTCCTCCTGGTAGGCAAAGAGTACCTATCACAGCAGGAACAAAGACACCCTAAAGAAAATACCAGAAGGAGGTTATGATAATAAGCTTATTTTCATTACAGTAGGATTATATTTTAAACCTTTCATTAGGCTCTTAAAATTTCAGAACATGCTTCTTCGAGCCTAGATTTTTAAAAGACAAAAGAAAAACAAGAGAAAGTAAAGTCTGACTCCTGTGGATGAACCTAGCTTTGTTGCATAGAGAAGGTCTTATTGTAAAGTTACTTAATTACATTCAGGGGACATCTTTAATTCTGATTATGACTAGAATCACGCACATCTTCATTTAGGAAGTCCTATTGGAGCCTGTGTGTCCTAAGCAGAGGCCCTTTGAAGCATTGCTAAGTGGGGTAATTTTATTGCATGAGTTTTCTTGTAAAAATTATTGTCTTTCTGGATGTCTAATTAAAATAAAGATGTAATAAAGAATTTATGGTTTTAATTAGAGCATAGATCTTAAAGCAATTATAATGTGATTAATAATTCCTTAACAGGCTTTCTTAGATGAAATGAAGAAAAAAAAGATTTGGGGCCCATGAAAAATCAATATGCATTACTCAATTACATTAACGAAGCTACACAAAGCAGTCTAGGTCCCAATTAAATTGCTCCTCATGTTAAACTGGCAGTGGAGTCTGTGCTTAATTATGAGTCTTGATCTATTTGCTTAGTCATTGTGGGGGTTTTGAACTATAGGGTTTGGGTTTTTTTTTTATTGGAAAGATTCTGTAACAGGTGCACCTATGGCCTCATCCTGCCTGGAGACGAGTTCAGAGGACAGAGGGAACAAGGTTTGCTCCAAAATCAACAGGTTGCAGCTCCAAGTCCTGAACACACACCCTGGAGGCCATCAGCATCTCCAGGAGCCACAGGAAGCACAAGGATCCCTCACTGGGCAGCTCTTCATTTTTGTGGGGAAAAAGAAGCGCAGAGTCCTGTGCTACAGCTGCACATCCAAACACTCCTCTGCCTAATGGAGAACAGAAAGGTAACTGGCCAAAGGCCTTGGCCCCAACAGAGGCAAGCACTTTACAACATGCTTAATTTGAGGCCAATAACATTATTTATGTACCTAAAAATAAAGTAACTGAGTGAGAGCATGATATAGATCTACAATGAATGGTGAATCAAACCTAAATAAGAAAAATGATTCCTCTGTTTCTCATAAAAGCAGAAACTCTGGAGAACCCAATGAATGCACCAGGGAGCAGGCACGAAACAAACCAAAAGAAATAAAATCCCAAGCAACATCCCTACAAAAGGCTTCTGACCAAAATATATTTTAAAGGTCAAAACCATAAATCGAATCAAAAGGAGAACAGGAAAGAGTCACTCACCGATATGAAGGCTTTCTCCTTAAAACTCAGGTGCCAGTTTGGTCAAGCCCCAGACACGGGGATAGCTCAAGGCATCAAAGGACACACACCTGGCCATGCCCATCCTTCAGCATTTGCACCTGAGAGCTGTCAGGGTCAGGACACATCATGCTCAGTACAGCTGCTTTCTTCTTCCTTGGTTTGTTTTTAGGTAATATTTGGGTAAGTATTGGTGAGAGGGGCTTGGGGGTATGGGAATTCAATACACAACTTACATGTTATCACTGAAATTTCCACCCGAAATGTTATTTTATTTTTCATTAATAACTTGGGTGAACTGATAGAGCAGAGAACTGGATAAGTTCATATTATACAGATCAAGTGAACTTTAAAAACAACAGCATAGCTGTACATTCAGTCATGCACAGACAGCTCATCTGACCAAGCTACCCAGCAAATGAAGCCATACTAATTTAAATGTACTGCAGAGGGAACAGAAAACCTCTAATTTGTCATTCTGTAGTATGGATTGTGGCTTGGAAACTCACTAATTGGTCATTAGGAGCACATTGTTATAAAGGTGGGCTTCTTGGTGTGTGAAGAACAAAAGCCCCAAAGTTCTGAAAGAAAGAAACCACCATTCGTTCCAAATAAATCCAGAGGACACTAATGTTTCATTATGTTCTGTCTCAGCTATCACAGAGCACAGATTTATTTTGAGAGCATCCCTGCCTGCAGCCTTGACCCCTCCCTGATGTCTGAGTGATGCTGCCCTACTGCAGCCATGCACAAGGGTAAAGATGCTGTTAGAGCTGCAGATTTAGCATCCAGTGAAACCTGTGCATCGAGCCAGATTTCATTTCTTGGGTACATCCCGTGGTCCTTTAAAGTTCCTAAAGTTCCCTTTAAAAATGCAGCATCCTTCAGCCAAATGACTGCACAAATTCATGGTGATTGCAAAGAGCTGGTCAGATTAAAAAAGAAAAGATTCATTAATTGCAATGCAGAAGAGTGAGAACTATTTAATTCCAAGTTAATGATGCGATTTGAGTGAATGCCTTGGAGCTGGCTTCAGTTACTTGAAAATCAGATCCTTTAAAACACTTCAAAAGGAGTGCAAGGTTTTCAAAAAAAATTTTCCTTTCGAGTTTTTGACTTGCCTGTTCAACACCTTTGGGTTTTCCCAGTGCTCTGTGGCTGGGGGTTCACCAGACATGGGACAGGGAGGCACACAGGGCATTTCAGTGCCAAGGGGAGCCTCCAATCAGTGACAGCTGATAGAGAGTCCCCCTTCTCCTCTTGCCATCAAATCTGGGCTAATACCACCCTAAACGTGGGGCTGCAGGCACAGCAGAGGAGCTCAGGTGGCACCCTGGTTCTCTAGATAAGCGTGTAAAGCAACTGAAGTGGAAAAACCCCACCTCACGGACTAGAGAGCTGGTTAAAGCACTACAGACACGTGAGAGCCACTTGGATTCAATTCTGAATTCCTGACGGCAGGATGGGCCTGGCCCAGACAGACCCTGCATAAACACAGGACTGGCAGAAATGACCAAATGGGAAGGATCTGAGACAAGAAGGGACCACATGGGTTTGTCCAAGCAACGGGAGCCCCCAGCACTTCATGCCTTTCAAGGCCATGTCCCTGTTAGTGAAGAGAATTTTCAGGAGACCACGTCCTGCATCAAACACTGAGGATGACTTTTGGCAAGGTCCTGTGCTATCCTGTCTCTGAGTGCTATCTTTGCTTAACACACCCTTTCCTCTTGTTATTTCTTTTCGTATCTCTTTTTTCCATCAGGAAACTATTTGCCTTGGCATGTTTTTTCACCTTCTCATTTACATGTCTCCTGCAAGACTGAAACTCCAGCATCGATTTTACCACAAGATAATGTTAATAGGATCAATAAACCTCAATGACTATATCAAAGTGCCTGTTCTTCACCCTCCAGGACTGCAGAAGGTGCTTTAGTCTTAAAATACATCTAATACACCGTCTCTCGCTCTTTTTGTCTACTCTTATGCATGAGAGACTGTCTGTCTGCCAGGTAGAAAATAATTATTGTTGAAATAATTTAAATTTTAATACCACTTCAGCACATATAAAATATTACTGATGCAATTAAAAAATAGACAATCAAGCTCAATGCATCTAAAAATGGGTGCGGTGTGTCCTGACAGGAATAAATGAGGCCTGTTGGGAAGACTGTTGTAAGTACAGATTTCTCCTTAATCTGAAAAGTTCTCAGCTGGTAAAAATCAGGTGTCCTATTTCATTCAGGTCAGCCACCATTTAATGATTTTTCTAGGGGAAGATTGGGAAGGACTTGGCTCACAAGAGGCCAGATTCTCTAAGGATGCACAGAAGGTTAATTTTCAGTGGAGTAAATGAAGTTGCGTACTCTTTGCTTTCTTGGTTGTTCCATGTAGTGTTTTATTTCTCGAAGGTTGCAAAATAGAAATTGTCCTGGTTAGAAGATGGGATGAAAGGTTTCAACAGAAAGTTTGTTTTGGCTCCTACAAGTGCTGGGCACCTCCAGGAAAAACTCAAATGGTCCTAAACTGGCTGTTTTTTCTTATTATTTTTGATTCAAACCAGTATCTGACACTTGAACTCAAGGCATTCTGCAGACGGCAATAGAAGCCCTGAAAGTCGATCTAATTATTTTTCTCAGGACCATATGAAGTGTTTCAGTGAAATGCTAATGATTTCATTCAGCTTTGTGACCAAAAGACTTTCACATTTAACTAGCAAGTCCTGTGGCACTGGCGAGTTTGAAGGCAGTGTGGGATCTCCGTACAGGTGAAAGTTGGCCTGGGCTGACACCAAAGGGCATCTCTCTGTTCCTGGGAGTGGGAACCAGGTTTCCACCTCAAATAATCTTTTCCCTGCTTGACAAAGGCAAGCAGGTGTAACTCTGAAGAGGCACAAAGGTTTAGGCAGAGGATAGGAAGGTGTTCCAGCTCTCAGGCAGCAACTGGAAGTCATCACCTTTCAGGAGGCCATGTGAAACAGGGGAGGGCTCAGCCCCTTTCCCAGTTAATGTCTGTGAAAAATCCACATAAAACCCAGCCAGTCTGAGTAAATCAAACCCAGCGGCAGGCATTTGTGTGACTTTACTGGAGATAACAGGAGAGATTTATAAAGCGCCTTTGTAATTCAGCAACACGAGTGCTACGAAAAATTCTTCCCTAAGGGTTCTTGTAAATCCAAAACCTATAAAAAGCAGATTTTGTGACTCTTTTCCTATTGATTTAAATGGACTGTGTTTCCTCCCCAGAGCATTTTAAACTTCCTATCAATATATTTTTCTGGTTTTATTTGTATATGCCAAACAAAGCAAAAGCTTTAAGCTTATACATAATGAAGCAGATTTATTCTGACAGATTAAGTTTACTTAAATCTAAAACAAAGTTTAGGGCTTTAAAAACCTAGCTGAGATATTATCATAATATGATAGAATGCCAGTTTACTCCCATAATTATTTGGTTTCTATCTCTGTATTAAAAAATATAATTCTGGAAACCCAAAAAATATAACTGTACTTCTATTTAAATGTTAAGATCCCCACTATAAAAATTCAGCTCTAAAACTAAGTTGACAGTGAGGACAATCAGCACAATGTGCTCAGTTACACCGGTGCACATCAGTATTTT
Organism: Cephalopterus ornatus; assembly: GCA_013396775.1. Lineage (NCBI taxonomy): Eukaryota > Metazoa > Chordata > Aves > Passeriformes > Cotingidae > Cephalopterus > Cephalopterus ornatus. Next base: position 304,918 of record VZRE01003958.1, on the reverse strand, counting down.
GGAGAGAGAGGGATTTTTGAAAGTCATCTGCAGCAAACTCCTGCTCCATGCAGGAGCCAACTTGCACAGCTCAGGTCAGCTGTGCGTTTGTCTTGCTGAATCTTGAAGTCACGGAATAACTTCTGTTTCATTCCAAATTTACCTTGCTGTAGAACTGGACTACATAGCAAAACTAGGGAAATGTGTCCACATTAAAACTAGACACCGGTGTAAAATGAATTTGTTGAATCATATTTACTTTTTTTGTAGGCCTCATTGTTCTTAACTAAAACAGAAATGACTCGATTTTTGTTTCCAAAGTAAATTAAGGTAAGCTCAATTAATTCCAACGTAAGATTGTCTTTTCAGAAATTTAATGCAATTCAACAAGTTTGTTTTAAAAGATAATTTTAGAATAGTTTTGCCAGGGGCCTCCAAGTTAGACGAGGGACATTATACATACTTAAAATGTCACTTAAACCCTTTCGTGAAAATTAAGGATATTTTTTTTTGTCTTATGGGTTTGTTTTTCTTTTTTACTTTTCTTACTTACGATACAAAAATAGAATAGTTGGTTTTAAATTAGAATTTTATCTGAAAGAAAATACCCAATTAAACACTCAGAATACTGCAGGCTTACTCTCATTAATGTCCAAGGGAGACAGGAGGAGCAGACCCATGCTATTCCATGGGATTAGCCAGGTAACTAGGGACTGGCACTTAATTTCATTATATAATTACAATTTCCCTTTATTTACCTTGATGATTTAGCTGTAGGTTGGCTTTCTAATGTCTGTCATAATGTCTTAACTGGCTCTGGAAACAAGAGCAGGATGAAATAGGAATGGATGTGATGTATTGAGCTAAAAGGTCAAGTCGTGGTCTCAGCAAAGCCATCGGCTGCGGAGGTTCCCACCTGGGTGCAAACTTCCCACCAGGGGCTCTGGCCACAGCCTGGCTCATGGGGTCTCCGAACAGAATTTGCTCAAATTACAGCTGGAGAAATGATTTTAACCTTTTAAGAAGTGTCCAGCGCTAAGCAGATATGAACAGCGTCCAAGGCAAAATGTCAAAGCAGAACAACCGTGAGCCGTGGGGGAGTCAGCGAAGGACATCAAGCCAAGTTACACCCCAAGAGACAAACACTGCCATTTCTCCCCCTTCCCCAGGAAAGCACACTTTTTAACAATATGGATAGCAAATTCATCTCGAAGAAGTCAAGGACTTGCCAACTTGCTGTCACTCTCAAAAAAAAATTGCAGAAATTGATCCCCAAATTTCTTATTTGTGTTTTTACTACAGCTACAGTTGAGAAAAATCAGACTTTTAAAATCCGTCTTCAAAAGTCCTCTGGATTCTACTTGCGGGCTCATTAACCAAGTTTTTTTGGTTTATACAGATTTTATAAATGTAACGTCCTTGTCTAAGGATGTCCAGAAAACACATGAGGGTGAGCAAAGGGCAGAGCTGGTGCAGTAAGGGCCCCCCAGAGCACTCTGCTCTGCTGGGTGTCTGTGCTGTGCTCCAGCCCAAAAGGAGCCTGATTGCGTGCCAGGGAGGATGTTTTCCAGCACTGAGGGAGCTCTGTGGGGAAAAGGCTGATCAAAGCAGTGGTTAAAGGGGGAGCTCTCAGGGTCAAACTGAGCTCCTTTGTTCTTCTGATTTTTTTAAAAAACATTTACACTCGATAAAGTCTTGAGGACACTTTGGCAATTAAACCTTCACTTGGCCACCTAGACTGGCTCAGATTTGACTCACAAATACAGAGGAGAGTGGTGCATCTAGAGTCTTGTAACCTGAATTCTCTCCCTGCCACTCACTTTTGCTCAGGCTGTTGAAGTTTCATATTAAGTCATATTTCCAGAAAGGCTAGGTATACAGTTAAGCTAGTGAAAGGATGCATTTCCTCAGCTACTCAGCACACTCACTATAAACATTTAAACAATTCATTATTCTTGCAGTCAAAACTGCAAGAATACAAAATCTGAGGGGGATGGATTCCCCACCCCAGCCTTCTTCTGGAGGCAGCAGCTGTAGTGCTGCACTGTGGGATTAGTGCACATGGGCTTGCTTCTACCTCTAAGAAGTCAGTAGCAAAGTTCCCACTGCCTGTGGCTGCACAGGATCAGGACAGGCTCGGATAAACTGAGTTCTTTGTTAATAGGTGTTGCTGTTCTTAGAACAGAGGGACAAAGAAATACATAAGAACCAAAGGAGAACCAAATATAGGATTAACACCACCAACAAATGTAGGATTAACAGCAACAACCACACAAACTGAGTCCCAGGTAACTGGAACTCCTGAAGTCAGCCTGTAATAAGCTATTCTATAAAGTCCTGCTTTGTATGCTACTGCTCTGTGTGAAATGCCTTATATCAGGTTGAGGGACCTCTTAGTGGAATAAAGCTCTATTCAGTGCAAGTTTGGGGGTGAATCCATAATGAAACCACAAGTTTGTGTCTAGAGAAAGCAGCCCTCTTCCAGCCTGACTTCACAGAGCGATGAAGTTAAATTGAATTAAATAAAGAAAGAAAGTTAATTTTTCTCTCTGTTTGAGGAAAACCAGGTGTTGAAAATCCACGGTTTATGGAGTGTAAGTAGGCAGTCCACTCATCTTCCTACCAGATTAACATCACCAGAGGATTAGAAATTAAATGCCATATCTCACAGCCAAGTAATGCATTCTGAAGAGGAAACAATTAATTAGTGCCAGGCAATATTGTCACAGGCTGATTAGGTGATACAGTGAGCAATACATTTCCCTAACCAGCTCATAGCTGTAATGGAGACACAGCAAGATTCCCTTTCACCAAAAGCAAATATTAAAACAACATTCATTATCTTTTCATGAAAGGGAAAAAAACCAGTGACCTTGGCAGAAATTCCATCTCTCCTTCTCACTCTTTCAAGATAAAACCCAACCTGAGGCAGCACTTCACCCCAAAGCCCATCAAAAGACAAAGCCCCAGCAGAAAGCAGCATAGTCTTTTCAACCATTGAAGATGTTTCAGGATGGACTTTTCCCACAGGGATTTCAGAAGCTCCATTGCAGCTGCAGCAAGCCAATGAAGTGACGCATGGGCCACTGAGTCAAAGAGGGAACAAAAGCAGGCACTACAGCGAGCTATTTTAAACCATTATTGGAGTTCTGTAGCTAAGCTCTCCAGTGGGCTGCTTCTAGCTAAAAGGCTTCCACTTGAGTGCCTCAGATCATGTAAGTTTGTTTAAGATGCATAATTCATGAAGGGTACATAACACCATCCTTGAATAACTTCTCACTCGCCACCTGCTTGACAGGGAGAGAGCTGACAGAGCAGTGTGACTTCAGGAATCGGACATTAGCACGCTATGTGTCCCAGCCAGGGACAGGGATCATCCCATTGTCTTAACCCTTTTGTGGTGTGAGTGCCTGAGGAAGCTAATTGCACCAGCTAATTCCATGATTAGGACCATTTCCATCTGTTGTCATTACCATTAAAATAAGAGAAAGACAAACGGTGTGAAGAGTTATAACTACTTGCATTATAGACCTTGAAGAGAATATGTAAAGAAAATGTCTGTTTTTATACGCTTTAAAAAAAAATCTATTGCACACTAAAGGCCAAGTACAACCATCCCTACTCAAGCTGAGTAGTACCTTGTAGATCAAATAGTCCCACTGAAATCAATTTGGGATTATATAATGCAAGTAGGGAAAGAACCACCTGGCCTTTCAGTAGCAAAATAAGATGTGTAAGGAACAAATCTTCAGCTAAAATTAATGTGATTTGCCTCGTGGTGGCTAATGGAGCTGTGCCCATTCACATCAGCCCGCAGTCCACTGTGACAGTGTGCTGATTGTAGAGCACTTGGGTTTTAATTACCAATGGTAAATAGTATGTCCTTAAACTTTATAGACCTTATATATTTGCCCTGCTTTATTTTGTAGATAAAAACCCAACTATGGCCTGATAGGCAATTTAGGAATGATTTATGGACTTTGTCTGCTGCTAGTAACAGTTTGGAAGTTGCTGTATGACAGAAGGGAGGGATTTTTTTCTGATTTATTTTGGGAGATAATGGTCAGAATGGAGCTGTCATGTATTGCTTTCCCAATAAAACTGAGAATATTTTTTTGAACAAGGCTTTAGAAAAAGGGAAAAAATATAGGGCAAGACAAGTTATAAAGAGAACAACAATAGGCACAATAGAAAGCATGCAGGATTTAGTGCAGGGTAGAGGAAGAGCACTGCTTTCATAATTTATGCTATGGGCCAGCAGTCCCTGCAGTGAGCCTTGTCCCACTCTCACCCAAATCCCAGGGTGTTGTCTCTAGAACTCCATTTATTTTGGCTCTTTTATCGCTGAAATATGTCTCTGCTACCAGGCTTGATGTGAGATTGGGTTAAGCACAGGCACCTCTCTGTTCCGTGTAAAAGGCAGGAACAGCAAACACATGCGCACACAAACCAGGACAGACTAATTTTCAAACCCAGAATATGTGGGGATGGTCACTCCCGAGTACACAAAGCCTCCAAAAGAAACACTGCACACAAAGCAATATTTTGCCTCCTGTGTACTGCAGAGCAGAGAAGTGAAACAGAACTTCCACCCAGGGCATTCTGAGCATGGAGTTCAAAGAGGTTTTGTAATTGGTGGCTTATATGACCTCACTGTGATTTCTGCCCTATACCAGAGTGCTGAGTCTACCTGAAAAGTGGTTTATAAGTCAGAGAGAAATGCTGAAATCCATGGACCTGGTGTATTGACATGCACTTTATCTATCCTTCTGTTACTCTGAAAGCCAGCATGGTGTCCTGCTTTTACAAGGGTCACTTGAGACTTTTATCTAAGTCAAATCCTGCTCTTGCTTCCTGCAGGGCATGTGAGAGAAATGACACCAAACATTATTCTCTTACCAAGGGAGAGAGATTATCCCTGTGACTTGGGTGCTTCCTGGGGATAGCCCAAAAAAATGATAAGAGGAAAGAACATTCAATTCCTCATGCTGATGGTTCCCTGTTTAGTGAGATGTTGTTTGGAGAGGAAGAATCTGAATGAGCCTTTTAATGTAATTATTTTGCATTACTCACTGTGTAAATCTGGCAGAAATCTGGGCTGGTGAAGCAGTAGGTGTATGCAGGATGCTCTGGCTCAGGATTCCTTCCTCAGTGTCCTGAAGCCTGACCTGGAAGGGGCACAGCTATTGCTGGAAGGTGTTGTGGGGTCCAACCAGTCTTAGGGAATGGAAACATCCCCGTGAGGAATGAGGACTTGTTCTGGATAGCTGGGAGAAGCAAGGGATTAGGGGCTGCTTTTGTGCATCATTGGAATCACCAAGGAGGGAGTTTGGCAGCAGGCTGCCTCTAAGCCATAGGCTGGAGGGTAAGCAGGAGAGGAGGGTGGGAGCCCAGTGCTGCAGCTTTGGCTTTCAGGTTATCCTTGCTAATGCTGAGACATTGTAGGATAGGGCAGAATAACAGTAGGAAGAATTTAAGTAAGTTACAGACTTCTCCCAGCCAGAAACCATCTGTTCTGAACTGTTTCTATATGTCTCCTCTGATACCAAGGGCAGGTGTTGAAGGGTTTTTTTTGAACACTTTCAGCTCTGCCAGATTTCCGGGGTGTGCAGGGGCAGATCCCCATTTGATCCAGCTACTGTCCTGCAAAGGGCCCACATTGAATTAGTTTGATTTGATCCATTATTACCTGCTTCAGTTTCTGTCCTTTTCCTGACTGTCATTGGTGACCTGATTTAATTGCCTGATGATGAGACTCTGCTCATATCAAAAGGCTGTCTCTATGCAGGACTAAACCTTCTCTCAAATGGCCCTGTTGAAATGTAAATTGAAATAGTCTTCAAAAGTTTACAGAGAATTACGAGATCAGCACAGATCTGACCATTACTTATTAATTGTTCAATTCAAGAAATAACTATTGGATAGAAAATGGGGTGGAGACCTGGGAAAGAATGACTTTAATGAGATCTCAGCGACTGATATTTGGAAATATATTATTAAGTTTCTGCAGTGCGGCACTGAGATTTCCCAGTGTCTTCAGGAAAAGAAATAGCACCCCATGCTCTTGTTCTCTTGCAGGTTAGAAACATTAGAGGTCAGCTGAAAACAAAGGGGGTTTCAGAAATGGCTTAGCAGGGTTATCTCTGCATTTCTGAAGGGTGGAAGAGCCTGAGCCTTTACCTCTGGAAGCTGCCTTTCCCTCCAGCAATGTTTTTCCTCTTGTCTTTTCTCCCAGCTTTTCCACCTAATTGCTCAGTTCATGCAGCTCCACACTGATGTATAAACAGATTTTCTATAATTCATCCCCCCGTCTTAAAATGAAAAGAAAGTAAGCATGGGTTGTCTTCCCAGAAATAAACATTCAAGACAGGAGGCAGGAGAACTGGATCTCACCCATTTCATTCCTTTACAGATACAACATGCTCCCAGCAAATGTGAACAGCGGGGTGCAGTGCCATCCCACAACTGTGTATTCCAACAGGAGGATGTGGGGGAAGGAGTGGACAGAACAAAGCAACTTCAGGTACCAAATCTTATCCTGGCACACATACATGCAAAAATCTGTTTGCAGCCAAGATATGCAAAGAATTATGTGTTCAACTATCCAGCCAAGATCTGCGGATGAGGCAATACAAAATAATAAAAGTGTTGATGTGCACTTGTCTCTGGCAGGAGGATGTGAAAAGAACTACACCTGTCCTCTCCAACAGGCAGTTATTCATGATTCCTAATGAACAACATCAGAAAGCACAACAAAGCCCTGAAAACTCTATACTCAAAGAGGCCTGATGGGAGGAAGGTTTGGAGAGCGCCCTTTCTAATCATCATCCAACCCTTATCAAAAGGATGGGTTAAAGGGCTCTGTGCTGCACTTGGAAGGTAGTGCACAGATCTCCCCAAGTCCAGATTTCCTTTGTGGCCATGAGAAAGGCTTGGACAGAGCTCATAGAAAATTCCCAAAGAAGATTAGTGTCATACCAGAAACTTGAGAGAGGGCTTAGATCACCCCTATTGCTTGGGGTACGTTACCCAGTGAGTGGGCAAAAGTCCATGTGCAACCTGTGTTTACACAGGAATGTTGTACAGAAGAGAGCGCTCATCTTTCCACAGCAGGGGCATGAGGCTCCTGACTCACATGGTAACATTATTGAACTGACACTGCTGCAGCTAAATCACCATCCTGCTGAAGCACATCACAAGCAGGGGCAGATTTCCACTGTTGAATGCAGAGGGAATAAATATAAGTAAATGAGAAAAAGGTTCCTGCATGCTTAGATGCTCTGAGCCTGCTTTTTGGCTCTGCTCCTTACCCAAGGTGTGCTCACAGCTGTTCCCAGCCCGTGGCCTCCTCATGGCAGGGGGATGTGAGGGATTCCTGTGTTGCTCAGCTACGTGGAAGGGGAATGAAGCCCATGTCGGGCAGCTCTGTGAGAGGTGAGGTGAGATTAGACAAACCTCCCCATCCTCAGCAGGGCTCCGATTGCAAAAAGAGGCCAACACCGTGGCAGGGCACACATCCTGCATGGAGCACCAGGGGTGCAGTAAACCCTGACGTGCAGCACATATATATCCACACAGCCGTAAAGAGGTTAAGGCTCTCTTGGTAGGAACCAGGAGGCGAGAGCCTCAGGAATGACTATTTTTCTTTCCTGACTGCCCCATAAGAGAACACAGGGAACAACTCCTCCTGCCTCAGTTAATGGTCTCTCCCCCAGGAGTTTCACTGCCTGATCGAGGACAGTGCTGTTTGTATGGGGATGCTGTAAGATCGACCACAGTTTTATGAGGAAGGAAGACATGACACCCAGTCTCACCATACCAGGACCATGAGTGACAATGAAGCAATTAAATCACTAACTATCCAAACTGAATACAATTCTCACATTTGTTTTGCTGTACTTTGGGGTTTCATTCTTTGTTTGGTTCTTTGCAGAGGTTGCTAAAGATTTATGATTTACAAAACTATCAGGCTGCATTCTGTTTCCATGGGCCCAGTTAAGGAAATCAAACAACATGTGAGTTTTGTGTTGTGAATATATACATATTTCTCCCCCTGTAATGTTAGGCTTGACAAAAGGAAACTGATGGTTTGGAAATGAGTCTTCTGAGGAGTCAAAAAGGAGAATAATTTTATTAGAACTAGTGAAACCCATCAGGTAAGTAGCAGAGAACAGGAATTAGTACACGTGCTGTGTTATTTGAGGAAGAGGAGGAGCAGTGGGGTCAAACTGGCCCAAGAGTTTAGGATACCTTGGGTTTAGGTCTATTTCTACTGACAATCTATTCTGTGACCTTGGATAAGCAAACTTTTTCTCTCCATATTTGCTTTTCTCACGGTTTGTTTTGCCTTATCCGTTTAAATTGGAAGCTCTTAGGATGGAGTTTGGCTCCTAATGTGTGTTCAAATAGAAGCTGAGATGGAGAGACCTTCGTCTCTGTTGTGGGGCTCAAGGTGCTACAGTAATACAAACAATAATAAAAAAGATTGAGTGATGCAGTATAATTGCAGGAATAATAGGGTACCTTTTAAGACCGTTCTTCCTGCCAGATCATCTTTGTGCTACTAAGTTCTGTTTACTCAGGGAATATTCAATAAATAATAAATAAAACCTCAGTCTGAGACTTTCCCAGGCACAGCAGGTAATTTAGGTGTATTGTCCATTAAAATTAATGCAAAGTGTGTGTCTAAATCCCTTAGCACTCTCAGAAAATTTCTTAGCTTGAATATTTGACTTCCAAGCGAGGCTATTGGAGGGGTGGTCTCTGTATCCAGCAGACAGTGAGACAGAAATGAAGAGGAGTAATGGGCGTACTTGGGAGGAGAGCTCTTACTCACCTGAGGAGCTTTACTGGTCATCTTGGTTGTTTTTGATGCACCAAAGTCCTGGGTGAAGTTGCTGGGAATCGATCACTGTGTACCTACAGGCGATAGGGCTGGGCCACTTTTGCTTGGTCTGGATTCTGAAGTTTAACGGATGGAACAAAGAAAGGAACATTAAAAAGGAGAAATAACACCTTCCTAGCATGCAAAATTCCACCTGCCTCTTCTATCCCCACTGCTCCAGCCTGAACTTTTGTTCCAGAGGGTACACAGTGATGCTCTTGCTTTTGGCAAGGGTCAGTGGGGACTCACAATGGATTAGGCAAATGGGAAGTTTAAAGCCTCTCAGAGCCTCCCACTCTCCATTTCTCGTCTCCAAATTTTTTAAACCCAGTGCAAGGGGGGAGGAACAGCACCAGAGTTACTGTAAATGCCACATCACTATGTAGGACAGGACTGATGTGCTCAGAGAGGTGCTCGCTGCAGCTTTGGTAGATCACTCTGTCTCTGTCAGCATGACTGATAACAGCCTCCAGACAGCCATGAACACATTAAAAATATACTCCCCTCTGTGAGCAATCACACGCCTGTGCAGCGCTGTCTCACCGAGGAGGAGCGGGGAGCGCTGCACCGCTGGGAGAGCTGCACAAACAGCTGCGTTGCTTCAGCTCTATTATTCACTATTGTTTCCTTCCTGACAATTTTGCCACCCTTGATAAAATCCCGAGTGAGAGGTAAAACTGAGATGAGTCCTTTCTGACGTGTGCATACATATTTAAGCATTTCTGTCACTGTGTGTTACAGTCGCAGGCGCTTTAATGACGCCGCTTAGTTCCCTGCTTCTTGCACCGAGTTAGGTAGTAATATTAGGCTGTGAGGTTTCAGGAGCTAAACAAATCTCTTTCTTTCCATTTCATACTGGCCATTAAACTTATATTATCATCAGAATCACAGGAAAACAGAGCTCATTCTATAATTCTATAAGGAAATGAGGCTGACAGCATCAGAACAAAATGCACATCGTTAACAGAGCCCTCCTCATAACGGTCTTAAACTCACAGCTGTGTGAATATTCATGTCATGAGGGACACTAAGCTTAAATCCAGAAATTTCAATTGCATCAACAGTCTCTTGGGCCTTCTGGTACCAGAGCACCAAGGAAAAATAACAATTCTCAGTGTTGTTCAGGGTATCTTGCTCTCAGTAAACAAGGCAGAGGCAGGTTTCTCTATAGAAGAGAAATGCAGGTAGAGCTGCATTTGAATGACTTGTACCTCCCTTTTTAAAGAAGTAGATTGTGAATATTATGATGCTGGGTTCATCATTAGAGGACAGAGCAGATGGTGAAGGCTTAGAGTATAGTCACATCCCTATGCATTGGGATTTCTACAAATGCATATTAACTTTTATTGGAAGTTTCCATACACATGTAAATCTCTCTGCACTGGAATGAGAATATCCTTTAATGCAAAGCATTTAAGTACATTACAGTAAGTACCATGAATAGCTGATAGTCTTTAAAATTACACTGAAAATCTATTTGGTCTGCTGGTACCTTGAACATAAAGCAGGAATTTTATACGTTATACCTTTTATTTAAACAACAATTTTCACGTCAGTGACACCTGCACAGATACACGCAGCAGGAAAGTCCAGTTATGTGTATGTCAGTGAGCTCCAGATCAAATTTTAATGTTCAGGATGGACTAAAAAGGCATTGGTCTGCTTAAGTGTAGTTCAGGTGTGTACTAACACCTCCAGGAGTAAATATGCTCATATTTACTGTAGTAGAATTAAAAGAAAAAGACCATAAAATTTAAAAACATCACAGCAGTCCGAGGTGAAAAAGCCCTAAAGCCACTTACCTTTAGTCAAAACTCACCAAAGCAGATTCCTTAACGCCCAAAATGTGTCAGCAAAGGTGCCCAGTGCTAGTAACCCCTCTGAGAGGTGAGGCCAATTACCATTAACATGATCTTGAAGTAGCCAAATGGTCTCTGAAACCTATGGAAAACTCAGACCCATAGCATCGTTCACTGAAGGTAACTATTTATCTTTGCTGGAGGCACCTGGGTGTCTCAAGCATGATCCTGCACAGAGTGAAGAGTTAGGCCCTCCTCACCTCAGCATTTTAATTATGAAAAGTTTCTGCTATTCCCACACTTGGTGACATGTACAAGATGTTTCTACAGCCATGGGAGTCACACTGATTGTGCTTGGCACAATCCCTGGATACTGCACTGATGCTAGTTCACTCACCCATTTGGCCCACAAATGGATCTGGGAATTCTTTTTGACTGTGCTTCTTTTTGCCGTTGTCTATGGCTTTACAAACCACCATTCAAAACCAGTTGTGTGACCATACTACACCCTCAAGCAGTGATTCTCTGTCTCAAGAGAAGTCAGTCTGTTCTGAAGGGAACATGACAAATCAACACTCCAGAGGTAAAATATTTAAACATCTGTTCCCAGTAGTGTTTCTTCTTCTTCCGGTCTTCTAGAAACTGGAAGGTGTTTTTATAGGAGTGTGTCTAGAAGTACTCCAATGGAATTACATATTTTCCTCATGTCTTCGTTCCAAATTCTTTTTGTTGCAAACAGCATTTAGTTATCGCTCACTGTACTGCAGAGTTTTGCTACACTGGAATGAATTAAATTATCCTGGAGAATTCACCAAAAACCTAGTGTTAAAACAATGTCCAAAATGAACGCAGAAAATCCAAGTCATAGGAATTATCTAGAGTGCTTCATCCTTGACTTGTCTTGGAAACAGAACTGATAAATATATTTTGTACATGAACTTTGTGTTTGTTCATCGGTGCTACTTATCCTCAACCTCCCATGAGCAGTATTCCTGGATGGAATTCAGCAAACTCCCCTTCCAAGCATATGAAGCCCACTGAGGCTCTTTGTCATAATTGTTTTGCTTGGAGCTCCATTTCCATCCTGCCTGACTACTGAATTTCATGAATCCGAAACAAGCAGGAATTACAGGAACTATGATTCACTCTCCATTATTCTCTCCTCAGAAGACAAAGACACGGCCTTGTCTTTCAGGAAAGAATTTGCCTCAGAATGAATTCATAACACTGAAACTGAAAATGATTTTTTTAATGGAAAAAGCCTGCAAGAATTTCAGCTTCTCCCAGTAGCACTATAATTATATACTGGGGAGAAGCGGGGGGCTGAGGAGGGTGGGAAATGCAGCCCCACCACCCCCAACCCCAAGAAAAAGCTTACTCCTTCCAAAAAGCTATTAATTACAAAATAAATAAATGTATTAATATGCCATTATATTTGCCCTGAAGAAAAATGTGATGCACAGGTTTAATATTAAGTCTTCTAGCAACCCACAGATAACAAGGGTTCTATCAATAAATGGAAATCAGTCCTGTTGATTTCCATGTAGTTTCAGGAACTTAATCAAATCTTTGATTCTTCTGATGAAATCAGGTTGTTATTGTCCTTCCCTTGTCCTTCTTCTCCTCTGTTGCTGGAGGGAGGACAGACAGACCCCTGTCTGAATGGACACACCTTCAAAGAGACCAGACATTTCAGTGTGGCCTGAAGTTATTACTGTCCTTTGCTGCAGAAAGACTGAGCTAAAGTCTGGCTTTTTCATTTAATAAGTCTTCGAATTCAATATCACTTGCTGTTGTCTTGTGAATGTGTGTGTATATGTGTATAAAATGAAGTGAAAACCCCTGCCTCAGTCTAGAGGAGGAAAGGGGTGCAAAGGGAAGGTCATTGTAAAGCTGTGCAGAATATGGGGAAGTCAGCCAAAGTGCCCTTTCAGAAATGGCAGTCTTCCCAGCCTTAAAGTCTTCTGTGAAAAATAAAATATTCTATTACATTATTTTCCAATTTCAGCTGTCTCCCTCGTTGGGCTCCAGGGTGGTATATTTCCAAAAGTTCAGAAATATTTTGCTGCTCACCATCTGCCTCAATAGCTGGACATATTGGACATCAGCGCCAGGACCAAACATCTGTGGCCCAAGGACACCAAGCAGCCACCAGTGTCCTACCAGTGGGAATATCCATGCTCCAAATATCCGCAGCCTCATCGATCAAAGCATTGTGGGCATGCAAAAATAAACTTTCCTTCCCTGTCCACGCTCCTGCCCTTTTCAGTTGATAACGATACAGAATTGTCTTGCAAAAATAGGATGTGCTTGGGTTTAGGTGGAAGTGCTTTCACTGTACCCTGAATTTGTGGAAATGTGTGGTGCTGATTTCTTTGCACAGTTTTTTTTTGTAGGATGGGTCACTCCGCAGTCAGTCCCTGTGCACGTGGCACTTGTAACAGCCCTTTCTGATAGTTCAGGCTTTACCTTCATTATTAAAGAGGAAAAATGTTTTATCATAAGGCTGCTAGAAGCAGCCAACCAGCTTCAGATTTGGCTCACGCAGAGGCCTGAAGTGCTACAAACCTCCTGCCCTGGGCAGGCAAACACCTTATACCCCACAGGAAAAGCTTTTGGGAGGGCTAGGCAATGTGTTATCAGAAATTTCATCCAGAAATACACATTCATGTTTAAAAAGCCAGTGATGTAAAGGAGAATTATTCAGAACTACCCACTTTGTAGATCTCCTCCTGAGACTTTATATCCTGATAATCCAGAGGCTAATTTTAGAGGCTTGATCAGAGATCAATATTTCCAATGGTAAATATTAAAAAATAAAACCCCAAACCCAACAAATTAAAATGACAATTCTTAAGAATTATGGAGCTAAACTGAAAGCTGGAATTTAGAAAGTATGTAAAAATTTCTATTTTCTCAGTTTGCATACTTCACTGTGAGATGTGATGGGAAAAACCTGACAGCTGAACAGGCCAGGCTCCAGGCTGCTCTATCCAGACAACACGATTTTAGACCAACTAACCTCAAAGTATTTTGGCCTAAAATCCCACTATGCTTCATGGCAACTTCCTGCTCTTCTCAAAGCAAATAAAAAAATTCTCTGCGTCTGGAGTAAAGCAGATGAAATATCTGAACTCTAGGTGTTGCTGTCACACAATTTCTTTGCTATGAGTTCCCTGAATTCCAAACTATTTGCTCCAATCTCCCTTTCTACATGGTAAACAGGACCTCTGCACATAGATGCTGCTCCTTTCCATGCCAGAAATGGGCCATTCACATACATATACAGAGGCAAAACAGAAAAACCATGATCTACTGTGACCAGGACAGAAAGAGTTGCCTGTACTTTAGCTTGAACTAGAACAACGCCCCTGACTGGTGCAGCCAGGAAGGAAGGGAAAAGAAATGTTCAAGTTGTGTCACCCAGTAATTAAATTGAAACTTCTTGTTGCTTGTTTTCAGTCTCTCTCTAGAGTGCAGAGCAACAAAAAAAATCTAAGGGATAGCTGTATACATGTTAATTGGCCTTGTCACCCTGGGAAGGATCTTTTCTTCTGCTGTTAGACTGAAATCCATTGGGAGAGGAGCTCAAAGTTTGCAGATAAACATCTCTCTTCATTTCAGTGGCTTTACAATGGTTTGTGTCACAAAATCAGCTGGCCCTGCAGACTTGCCTGCACATGGCTCAGAACAGGAGAAAGATGATGGATTCAGGCCTGTGTACAAAAGCAGTACAGAAATCTGTATAAATTTACAGCTGTTGCTAGAGGATACTAACTGTGAGATCTGAGTAACTGATGCAAGGAGAGCGTGAGGAAAGAGCTGGTATTTTCAGGTCAACTAGAAGCTATTGTGTTTGGAAGTGAGAGGAAAAAATTGTTCACGTTGCTTTTATGAAACACGTAATTTTCCATCTCCCTTGCCATGTCTTAAGAGCTTAATTGGACACAGCTGATGTAGACACAAGCCCAGCTCCTGTCTCAAGCTTGTATTTCCAAAGGTCACAGTTTTCACGCTGATCCTCTGCATTATGCTATCATTTCCATGAGAACCTGAGGAAGGGAACATTAATTGCCTGTGACTGTAATTGGCTTCATGATGGTTGTCAGGCCAGTGGCTGGGAATGTACACCCCAGAACAGCTGTCAAACATGTAACCTGGCAGAAAGTCACCAAGTGTCAGGAGTGTGCTCTGAACAGGACTGACATTTCCTATGCCCACAGAGGCTCTGCAATCAAGACAGATCTCTTGACATAATGATTCTCAAAAGGGACTAATTTGAAATAGTTTCAGCTGGTGCAAAGCAAAGATGCAAAGCATGCACAACCTGTTGGCAGCAAGCTTCGTCTTAAATCGTGAAAGAGAGACGTGCCCTCCTGGACCTCTGTGTATTCAGGCCGTGACAAGATCACTGTGGTATCACTGACACAGCACTGACATTCCTGGTCAAGGACCTGTTCAAAAAAGCCAAAACCAAAGCAGAAAACCACCAGATAGTGAGCAGGTACACATGGTCTAATTGGCATTAATATCAGACCTGGTTTCTCTTCTTCTAAGTCAAAACCAGTCCCTCCTAGAACAACTCAGATCAGTCAAAATATGATCAGACAGAAGTTGTGTTCCTTGTGTTGCCACCAGAAATACCAGTGCTGCTCTCTAAAGCCATTGAAAAACAACTATCCTTGATGTAATATGCAGAAGAGTAGAGAGGTTTGAGTGGGATTTTTAGATCTGTATCTGCCAGTTATATGTAAGAAATTGCCTTTTCTCCCAGTCTCTGGGAAAAGTCTCCTTGACTGGACCAGTCTCCTTCACCTTGATGGGATACCTGCCTTGGAATACCATGGTGTGTACTCCTTCCAAAACTATTATAGGATCCATTGGCTATCAGTGTTATTTCTATTTTAATAGAAAATTCTGGGCTCCACTGAGCTGTGTGCAGAGGAAATCCAGAGTGAGTAGCAGTCCACATCTCACAGAGATGACAACCCAAACAAACAAAGGAACATGGGAGGGAAGGGGAAGAAAAACTTTACTGAAGGTGAGCAGAGCCACGGGTCATGAAAGGAATTGGCCAAGGTCAGAAGGAGAAGTCTGTGCTGGAGTTAGACAAACGATCCCAAGGCTTTGCAAACCAAATCCATTGCCTTCGCATAGAACTTGCTCTTCCACAAAGAAACACCTTTGCAAATTTCAGCCAAGAGAAGCATAATTCAATATATGGTATATATTCTGCCACAGAATAAGATGGAGCAGGGACCAAAGAAAAGAGGACTGTGGCTACAGTCTTCTGGGGATTTGTTCAACCAGAAGAGATGTGCTGATGCTTCAGGTCCTCTCTAGTGGACTTTTTAGGCATTGTTCTCTTCTTATGCTGTAACAGATTTTCCCCTTGTTTTCAAGCAACTGTTTATCCCACTAATGAAGAAGGTGGATTGAAAACAGGTCAGTAAAAAGTCTTATTTCCTGAAGCCCAGCATATGGGAAACTGGTAAAAACTCCATTAACGAAATTACTATATCTAATGACTTAAAGGACTAGGAAGGTGACACATCTCTCTGTGGTCATGGATTTAAACAATTTGCTGCATATTTCTGCTGCAAAATGTAAGGCTAATCAAATGAAAACCCTCTCAAAAACACAATTCTAAATCTCAAGTGTTGAGCATGCTGGTAACTCACATGTACAGTTTCAAACTAGAATTGTAGTTTCTCCTAATTATAGAATACTGCAAAGTATATCCAACAACTATACTTATTTATGGGCAAATATGAACTTAGTTCATCACACACCTACATATTTACACAATTGCAGGAGACAAAGCGACACACTACACGTGCAAATGTGAACACATGTGCACTCTTGAAGACAGATGCTTATAGCAATGCAACACCAGAACAGGAGAAACACAGTGGGTTTGGTACATGTGGCTTTTCTCCCGAGTCCTACAAATTTGGTCACACAAGGAAAAGCCAGCCCAGGAGTCCCATATGTTTACTGCAGTGGCACAAAGACCCTTCCCTGTGTGTGCAGAGCATGGCTGGAGCAGCCGGCTCTAATCAGTGCCACAGCTGTTCAGGAAGGTAACATATAGGACTGAGCTTGCTTTTTACCTCAGTAAAATTAATCTTAATTATAGCAACTCACAGCATTAATGTGAAATACACTGTAAGGCTGAATGTAAATTACAAATTCAACTCAATTTATACCTGCAGCAGCTCTTTTCCACATGGTATGGGAAAGTGCTGTAAAAGGACCATGGAAGTACCTCTGAAGCCTTTTCTCTCAGCTATAAGAGTGGGAAGATCCAATGTTAACAAGCAAATATACTCCTGGGCAGAGCTGAGGAACTTGACAATACACCAAGTGAAGCCAACATAAGGACACCCCAGACTGCAGATGAGGCCATGCATATATTGCTTTGCCATTTGGACCTGGCTTCAAACTGTGTGAGCTGGAAAACAGAGAAAAAGAACGGCAGAGCCATATCAGTGACCTTTCTGTGAACCTGAATTGGGTAGTGCTTTGCTTCCTCACACACTCTAATTCCTATTTCTGCGCTGACTATAATGCTGTGTACTGGCCCCAACAAGAATTAAATTAAATATTTATACTTTTGTGATGAGATACTTTGTTACCCCATAAAACTCGCACATATGGAACTCTATTAATTTATGCTAATTCCTTATTTCTCTAGAAGAGCCTTTTTCCTCATTAGCATTTGATCGTTTAATACAACTTTACAGCACACACTAAATTGAAGCTCATAATCTTTTGTAATTGAAGCTTTGTGTGCATTCATTGTCATTTTTCAAGGAAAAAAAGGAGGGGGAAGGGAGATGTGTATGGTGGTGTTTCCTTTGTGTGCCACGCACGGCTCGGAGAGGGGATTAGCGCCGCAGGGAACGGTTTGCAGTGCCAGCTGCAGGAGCTGGAAGGCTGGACCTGCCCTTGTTTGGGTTGAGGAAGCATTTTCGGTTGACCTCAGTGAGAGGAGAATCAGTCCTCTGGCAAGGCGCCAGCACCTGCCAGCTGTATCCGAGGATGGTGATAGGGAAAGAAAATAAGAGGTGGAAATTTCAGCCCACGGAGCAGACCGGCAGCAGGGAGAACGTCCAGTTCGCCATGTCCAAGACAGCCTCCCTCTTACCTTTGTCTCCTGGTACTGCCCACCACAGACCTCTTGTCCTTGCTGAATCTTGCCATTACATTCCCAACATTATGTTTAGGTCTGGTATTAATGGGGAGGAAATTAGACCTGATATTACTGGGAAGGCAATTAGTATTTGTTCTCCTGCCATAACATTTCCTTTCCTTGCCTAGTGACCCAAATTCACTTTCACTTACCCCAAAGTCTAATAAAATTAAGCAAATAACGTTGGCTGGTGCAAGTCTGTTCCTCTTGCTGGGATTGATCTCTGTCCTGGTGCAGCTTCCCAGACTCCTGTATGGGACTCCTGTGATCAGGAGGTTTGTGGCTGTAAGCTGTAAACCAGAAGAAAACCAAATTATTTCCCATTTCAAGAAAGGAAGGCAACAGTGTTTTTGTCTTTCAATACCTGGACTCAAACAGAAACTGGCAGGGGACAGTAGGATTCAATGCTGAGTTTCACATCACTCTGCCTTGCCTTTCTCCCACCTTGCCTTTAGCAGCTGGGGGTGTTTAGCACATTGAAGAGAGACAATTGACCAGCTGTTGGATTTTTCTAGCAGCACCACAAAAGAAAGTCTTGAAATGTCAAATACTACAATAAGAATGTTTGACTTATTGAAGTATGTGTCAAATTTCTGTTGTTGGACACAGAGGAAGAGCCTAGTGCCTCTGGAAATACTGGTTTTGTTTCTTGCTGCAGTGTTTGCTTCGTTCTGAACGAAACTAGAAGAAACCCATCATTGCAACAATTCACTGAGTATTTTGAGGTTTTCAGTCCTTCTGTGTCTTTTACACACAGTTAAATGAGGGTCAGCTTTACCTTGATGAGTTCCCTGTATTGTTCATGAAAAGAGGAACTCGCACACGCTCATGTCCAGCTACCATTGAACTTGAGCTGATAGAAGTGCCAACATTTAAATAGAGTCTAGGAACAGGTTTCAAAGTGCAGACTGTATGATTTTACTAATATGAGTAGTTTTATTCAGGTTGAGACTTTGTGATACACTTACATCAAAATTATTTTGAGTTTTAATGTAAGACTTGTTGAGTAACTGCAGATTGCAGTTCGGTTTTATACATTCCTGACATTTACAGTTGCAAGGTTTAGGGAAAGGCACTCAGCCTCCTCCAGCACAGCTGAGTGATAGTTCAAAGCTAGAGCAGAAATCATCCAACTGTGGAAGATTAATAATTGTAATGTGCAGAGGTCCCACTCCACCTTTGGGGAGGAGTATATACCTTAAATATATCCCTAGGACTGCATAGAGGGAAGTGCTGCACTGAATGCCATCATCCTTTCTCAGGGACACATTGACAAAGGCATAAACAATGGAAAAGCTAAAAATATCCCTTGCCCCAGTTACAGAAAACACCTGCAGCCAGCAGAGCACTTAAAACTCATTTAAGTCTCATTGAGTTTGGGGAGAGTTAAGAACATGGCCACAGGCTGTTCTTGAGTCAGGGTGTGCAAGACAACATTACTTTGTTTGTGTTTGTGTGCTGTGGACACAAAGCAATGACTTCAGCACCAAGTGCTGCAGCCTGGGAAAACGCATAGCACAAGCAATTTACAACCAAAAAGACTCTACATTTTTAAGTTTAAAAAACCCACTTCCTATTCAAATGCCATCTGCTGCACTGATGTTTGTTTAAATTGTCAGTTAATCAATGAAATGTAGTTGAGCTAGCAGCACATCACAGCAAATCAGTGTAATCACCTTCATTTCAATCTAACTGGACTCATCTCTCCATTCTGCCCCTGACCAAATGCAGGTCAGAAGTAAGGAACAAGAAGTATCTTTTACCAACTGGAGTTATGTGTCTATGTTGCTGAAGCTCCTCCTTTTGGTGGAACGCATCTTCATGTTCCAAAAGCCACTTCTAGTGCCTTTCTTCCTAGGGCAAGGAGAGGAGGAGCTCGGATTACTCACCTAGAAATTAACAGCACAGCCTAAAGCTTGTCTAAATCCTTTTTCAAATAGCTCTTCACATTCCCTTTACACCTGGCTCAAGGCAGGAACCAACTGTACCAATGTGCAGCAAAATGCACTCAGATCTCTTGTCGAGGTGACAGCCAGCTAATGAAGGGAATGTGCCTCACATCAGCTACACCATCTTTTCAAACACTGACCATAAAATGACACAGCAAGTGCCTCTTAAAGCCAGTTACCACATGGTTATTGCTGCTTTCCAAATTAGATTGTCATCAGGAGTGTTAAGAAGTGAAAGGTACAGGTAGGGAAGCCGTTAATTCCTTAGCTCTGGCAGGTCAGAGCTCCCAGTGCTTATTCATTTTGCTTTTGCAAGAAACATAGAACATCTCAGCTCCCCACACCACGAGGTAAATTATTCCTGGAGCACTGTACTTGGTAGCATCGAGTTTAATTACCTTGTAATCTGCAGGTCATGTTATTGCTTTGTGGTTACATGATTTTTTTCCCCATAATTATTTATATGGCCTATAAAAGAAAGTGACATTGGAATGGATTTCTCTAAATTGGTCCCATGCATACAGTTCTTTCAGTGTCTGAAAAAATGAGATTCTGCTCTTGCTGAGCATCAGCTGGCTAATCCTGCATGCTGTCTTAAGAATGAAACACCTACTAATGTCTTAGCAAGGCACAATGCTTTTTACAGAAAGCCAAAATATCGTTGACAATGTGATTTTCAGTTTTAAGCACAGATAGCTGCTCCCAGTTCAGTTTGGGCAGTATGTCCAAATGGGGATAATTCAGAACAAATTTATCTCAGAAGATGCATTCCGATTATGAGTTTGATTTCTTTGTCAGCATCTTTTGTGATGTTTGCTTACATTCAGCATATTCAGCTCTAAATAACAGAAGACACAGACCGTTTGTTCAAGAATAGCCCTCTCATCAAAACTTTTCCAAAAAGAAGAGTCCTATGCGTGGAATTTGTGCCACAAACCTTGTGTGAGTGTATTCACAGGGGAGAAGTGTGTCCCTCACTCCTGTACAGAGGCACATTCCATCACCGTGGAGGGAGTCTGATTTACACCCAACTATCCATTGCTCTGACTGAGATGGAACATTTGAAGTACAAAGCCAATTTTCTTCCCCCCCCCCCCAAATATAGGGAATTACTGTAACTGTCTCTAAGGGCCAGTTCTGTATTGTATTTAACCACAAAAATATTTTACAGCTTTTCTTAATGTACAACCCACAAAGATATTAAGCTTTGCAACAAAGAATGCATTGAATTCTTTGCTGCATAGTACTTGTCTAATGTTAAATCAGCTCCTTGTTTTTTAGTTGTGGAGGACCTCAGTGTGTTATTAAACAGTGTATAATTTCTTACTACCATAAGGCAAGAAGTATACATACATTTTGGTTGCAGGCAACATCTTTAAACTTTTCTTTATCTTGAAAGCATTAATAGGTTTTCCAACTAAATTGTGCAAGAACTAATATTTTGGCCATTTATTTGGTTAAGGGAGGAAGGAATACCTTCTCTGCCCTAGAATTCAAATAATGATATTTTCATCTAGAAGATAAATTAATTTCAAACAGCTAGTAGTGAACTTAAGTATATAGCTCACATAATGTTTGGCTTATAGAAATGCCTGTTTACTGTGCCAGAGGAAACACTATGGGAGACGTGAGCTCTTAATTGCTAACAGGGCACTGCATTGCATTTGTTGGTATAAATTCTTCTTTGTCTGACAGATCAAACTTCCCAGTGTATTTTACCCTCTCAATTGCCAGTTTCCTTTCGTGTCCCTTTGGATTACAAGTATCATGTCCAAAATGATCTGCTTAGTAACACTTTGAGCAGCAAGTAATTCACAGGATCAGCTTTGGACGAAGCTTGGATTGATATGGTGTGATTCGCCTTAAAACTACGAATACATTTTTCTTTATTGCCTCCTCACCCGACTTCCCCACTCCTTTGTGAAGCAGGAATAAACTCCAGGTGCCCTTTGCAGTATGAAAAAGGGATGTACTGCTCTAAGCACAGTTTCTGAAGAGGGAGTACATCAGATGCTTGCAAGCAGTTCTACTTTGGGTTACGGGTGGCTGTGCATTTTTTTCCCGAGGAGCTTCAATCGAGAGTGGTAATTTGCACACCTGAGCAAAGAAATATGTAGTAACTACAGCAAAATATGCACAGGTGGAATACACAGTCAGGACTTTCTGGGTAGAAAGACAACAAACATTTTTCCTCTCTTCAGCTGAGGGGTTCTTGAAGCCTTCCCACTGGATGCAAAACACCCCAAGTTTTCATCTTTTGTATGAAGAAGTCATAGATTAATAGGAAAATCTTGTTACAGACTGATGCAGACTTATATCAGATGCCTGCTAATTGACAAAGCAAGCCTCAGGAGCCATCTAGAGGTTGTTTGGCAAGACTCATTTTTATTATTTTGAGACTGTGGCTCATGCATGCCAGAAAGAAAACCCTATTTCTCTCAGGTTTTGTCCTTATGCACAGCATGGTAAATCAGGAAGAGCTCTAGTCATAGCACTTGAACTTCAGCAGTGTAGACGTGGTGTCAGAGTAATCACCCCCTTCACCAGCCATACAGCTGTTTTATTAACGAGAAGCTGCATTCCGATGGTACAACAAAAAAAGTATTACAGAATGTGGTGTGTGAGGCAAAAAGCATTTGGCATGAGGACTGTGCTCTTGTGAGGTCTAGACATACTCCAGTGGAAAACAATGACTCAGTAAGGGGATAATCAGATTTAGCCAGACTGGCACACAGCTCGGATTTGCTTAATGATGAAGCTATTACAGTCCTGATGGTATTGTCTGATCTGTTCTGGCTTCCCCTTATGTCTGTGTCGAATCAAACCAAAATCAATAGTGCTTTGAGCGGCAGCCATAGTTTGCAGGAGCATGGTAAGAGAAAGAGGTCCGAATGGGGGTCTGTGAGTTCACTCCCACGGTTTATAGATACCCAAGATGAGCCAGCCTTCAAATGGAAATTGTCTTGAATGGAATTGTGGGAGACTTGTTTTTGAGGTACCTGTATGACGGCTTAGAAATAAAGGAAAGAACAGTGGGAAGAGGGTTTTCCAGACATGGTGATGGGAACTGTTCTTCAGTTCCAGCAGATGTTTCAATTTGCAGCTCCAGTCTTTGGTGCACTGTGTTTTTATTCAGATTTCAGGACATCTTCAGACACAAGGGGATTTTAGTGTTAGCAATGGAGCTAATTTTCTATCTGGAGTTCACATCTCTGTTTGTCAGAAAAGAGCAAGTATGACCTTTCACTAAATTAAACTTAAACCACTTCCTGACACCCGTTATTCTCCAGACAGAAGTCCAATGAAGTTCTTCTGGTGTAAGTTGCTTTGATGTTAATGCATCTTCTGTTTATCTCAACAAAGGACTTGGACTTGAAGGTCTAAATAGACTTTGCCAAATAAAACTTTGTACTGACACGATAAATGCAATGATACCTATTAGAATGCTTCTGAGTAGGAAGCACACTTGTGTACAGAAAGAAACACAGCAGGAATGTTATGTATTCACTTTAGGTTAAAGAATATTCTTTGGATTTAGAGGAATCTCTTTGATATTTCCTGTGTCATTAAACTGCTGGAGGAAGTACTTGAGTACCAGACTGGAAAAGCAGAAACACAAAGAGGGTGAACTGCAAATGTAGCACCAGTAAAACTGAGCCCACAAAGCTCTCCAGAGGTACATGGGAGTCTCTGCTCCAGGGAAAGGGAAGCAGAGTCCTGCAGCTTCGATTCATTTGGATTTCCCACCGAGGCTGACTTTCCCAGGGAACCAGAATGCAGTGGAGCAGCAACGGAGCCTTAGTTTCGGGATATTAAAACTTCCTGAAATATTTCTAAAGCAATAACCCAGACAGCTGCCTAATGGATTCCCAGGGCTGCCCTCTCCAGGCCAGCACCTGTGAGATCTCTGTACAGACACCCCCTTGAAAGCCCCTGCCTGAGCACAGCTCCACTCCTGCATTATTCATCACTCTCATCGCTCTCACCAGATGTGGGTGGAGAGGAGAGCTCAGGCAGATGCTGCCG
The DNA here is from genome assembly GCA_013396775.1 of Cephalopterus ornatus. Taxonomy (NCBI): domain Eukaryota; kingdom Metazoa; phylum Chordata; class Aves; order Passeriformes; family Cotingidae; genus Cephalopterus; species Cephalopterus ornatus. Next base: position 281,086 of record VZRE01003958.1, on the reverse strand, counting down.
GGGGCAATGGCAGGGGCTCTTTGAATCCTGAGAGAGGCAAAGAGAGGTTTTATCAATACTTATTATGAATGAGCTGAAGTGAAATGTTTCCATAAGGGATTTCTGCCTTCGAGATGCATAAACTGGCTCGATCAAGATGCTGAAGGTGGAAAGAGACAACAAAGATAAAATCTTTGGAGGGGTGGGGGGGTGGAGGGGCTACTGTTTAGTACATACCAGCTACTGCGGACTGTTTAGTACACACCAGTTATTCCAGCAGCAACTCCAAGTTGTCAATGAGAACACGCAAATAACAAACAGAAAGCTGGAAACTGAAAATCATGGCTAAAGGGTTTTTCTAACAGACATGTATTTCTCTGTCCATCTGAATTCAGGAAGCTGGTCATGAAAAATAAGGTTTGGGAGTTCTAACCTTTGGAGAAACAACTGCACAAGAAAACGGTGTTCTTGTAAAAGATGCCAAAACACAAGTTCACCATAATGCAACGGATGTGTAATTAACAAAAAAGAACAAGAAAAATGTGAGAAACCCAAAATTTAGAAATAGAACACGGAAAAAAGGTTTATATTTACATATGATACACATATATACACAAATGAATATGAGGACAGCATCTGCTGTTAACTGTGCTGCAGAGTAGACACTGTAATATGTAATCTATCAAATTGGAGAAATCAAAAGAACATAAACTATTTAAATAACTTATCTCTGGTAAACTTTGGGCTGGCCCATGGGGAAAGGCAGGCTCTCACTAGCAATATAGGCGAGGTTAGTGTAATATAAACGTGATCAGTTGAATGACTTTTGCATACTGATTCAGAGACTAAAACTCTATAAACTTCAAGTCAGTACTAATAAGAGCTCAGAAGAGAAGACTGCTCAGTTAATCAGTGATCCTGCCTGAAGATGTTCAATGGGTTTTTGTAAAATGCGATTTTAAATTCTTTTCCCTTACCATGATAAAACAAACAGTTGTGATCCTTCGACAGAAACAGCACAGGTAGTGCCTCAGATAGTCCTTAGCATTTAGTTGCAAATTCAAACTTAACATAAAACTCTAACAAACATAAGAAATCAAGTACATTTGCCTAATACTTCAAAATATTTCAAAAATTGATTATTTCCTTATTTGCCTACTTAAAAGGATTTGATAGACAAATTCTTCACTGAAGAGGAAAAAATAATTCTGTGAAACCCTAAGTCTGTGAAGATCTAGGCCTTAATGGATAAACCATTAAGAGTTCTTTACTCCACATCCTCACAATAATCGTGCCTTCAGATAAAATCCAACTGCCTCCACTGAGAATAAGCAAGACTGAAAAAAAAAAAGATATTAGTAGGTAATAAATTATTGAGAACAAACTAAACCAGCATGTAAACAGCACATCTTTTAAAAAGCCAGCTTTTGATGCTTTTGGAGGCTTGAGAAATGAGCCAAGCTGAGTCGCCTACAGTCTATTACATGTCTGATTGCTTCTGACAGGGGGCAACACTTCACACAAAGAGCCTAAAACACCCCTGAACATCAGTGAAAAGCAAGAAAGAAATGCAGATAAGAGATTAAAAGGAACGTCTTGGGCTGGATGTTTGTTTCCCTTTAATAAACTAACATCTGTCCACAGCACGACCCAGGAGTGATGAGGCCAAGATTTGTATTTAACAGCAAAAATCAGGCTCTTTTCCTTACCCAGGGATCAGTGTTGTCTTTCTCAAGCAGTCCCACGGAAATGAGGGAGATTGCTGCAGAGTAAAGGAGCACTCAACGTGTGCAGATTGCAGGTACATTTATATCCAATTTCAGAGGTAACATATTCTCAAAATAATCAACAAATATGTTGGAGTTTTCCTTTGTGTGACACAATATCAAGGCATTACATTTTAATGTTCTTGTAACACATTTGCAGTCCCACTCACCTCTCCAGAGAATACCGTGAAGTGCATAACAACAGTAAAACTTGTGATATATAATCAAAAACTACAGCATTCAATTAAAAGTATCCTCTAAAATTTGCCATGCTGCCAGCTACACTTAGCTACACACTTTACATGATGGAGACCGGCATGTATATTTTAGAATAGCTATCAGTAAATGTAGAGCCACATCCTGCCTGTAGACATTTGCAATATGATTTTGCCTCGTTTGCAAGTCCCCATGTTCACAAATTATAGACTAAGTTGTGGTCCGAAGCCAGGGAAGTACTTTAGAGCTTTGTTATTTTCTTTACTTTCCATCTCTTGAACAACAGCAGTCTAGCTGTGAGCTCAACGAGATGTTTAAATCTGAATTCTGTGTAGCTGACAGACCGAGAAAGAGGAAAAAAACCCATAAGAATGAAAATTTCAGCATGTGCCAATATATAAATGAAAAGGTGTCGTGCCCCTTTCTCTAGACCGTGATCTTTGTAACCCTCTGACTTTGCCACTGTGAACCAAGACTCAAACACTCCATCTTTCCCGGCAGCATCTTTGCACGACACCCTGTTATCCCGCTGAAGGATTTTCATCAAATTCAGATGTTTTCATCTGCTGCTTTTCATCTGTGGCACCAAGTTGCACTGCATCAGATTAGCTTTTATCAGTTCACAGTCTTGCTTGGCATGAGAGGAGATGCAGCTCAGATGTACTGGGGAAAAAAATCTGTCCAAAGAAATTTGTCAGGAAGTGTCTATGCTCGGAACAAAAACATCTGAACCAAGGTGGAGGGCCTAGGGTTCTTTACGAGCACGAATTTTGTGGGGTGCCACACCACATAAGTTAAAATTTCATGATATGGATGTCCCAAATAAACAGTCGGTTTTTTTAGTTCCTGGCCGTGGTGCATCCATGTACATTTTACTGCTCATTTCCAGCAAATGTTTGCAGAATTTAACCGGTAATTTCCACACTTGCATCTGGTGATAGTATTATATATTCCAGACCACCTATAGATCGCAAAACTTTAACCCCAATATATGAGATGGGATTCTCCAAACTAAGATATTTGTGATGCCAAATGGCTGCTTGGCACATCTGCTGTGTCCATGAATCCTCCAGATTCATGGGCTGAGCTTACCAGACAAGTAACAGCCTTCCCAGCAGAGCCTGCCATTATCCTAAACAACTTCAGTCAAGTCATTGAAGCTATTCATGTCATTACATTAATTAAAAAACATAAACGTTTACACACCGAACTTAGAATCTGATGAAGAAGAATCACACGCACTAAATTCACTCAGAAAATGAAAGTTTCTTTCAAACTGAATTTGGAAAAGAGGGCACAGAGTTACTCACCAGTTTTATTTGATGCAGAGAAGCATTTTCAATTTCACAAAAAAGAGGTTTCTGAAAATTTTAGAATCTTTATTTCCAGTATTTTTCTTCTTAAAAATAGAATGTATTTCACTTTTCTCTTCTCATGTTTCATTTTGTCATTTCTAGCTGATGTGCCTTCATTTTCTATTTCAATAGTACATTTTTTTCCTGTAAAATTTAATGAAACAATTTTGATTAAACAGCCTGAAAATAAAAATATACTGCTTTGGGCAAACTGAATATTTCAAATGAAGTCAAAATGACATTTCTNTGGATTTTTTTTTTTTTTTTTTTTTCAAAAAAAGAAAACAACAATGAAAAACCAAACAGTGTCATCCCCAGCTTACACCTCCCACCTTGGTTTTCAGTTTGGCTGACACTTCCCAAGGAGACAAGTGAGCTGATAATAAGCAATGGAATGAGACTTGGAACCCCTGAACTTGGATCTTAGAGGAGGACATTTATGAAATATGGTGCAACAGTTCTTTCTACCTGAGAAATCTTTCAGTTCAGATTGTGGATATTAGAATTGGAAAAGGTCCAGTTCAGACCAATATCCCTGTGTATTATATCTTCAGCTACCTCTTGGACTTCAGCTTTAAAGGTCTCAGGGTGAGAAAGTCTGACTTGCAAGTGAGACACTTCTCCTCAGAAATGTCTCCCTGATACTCTCCCTCTGATATTCCCTGACACCTTTCCCTGATATTCCCTGAATTTGCTTTTTCTTATTTTCAGCCCCTTAGGCTCAGCCAGCTGTTTTCTGCCAAGACCAGAGCGTGTATGAGAGGTGTAACATAATATTAAACACATTTCATCCACGGACTGTCCTGGGCTTTGTCTTCTGTGTCTGGGCTCCTTGCCAAGCCTTTTGGCACATCCCCACCTTTTGCAGCATCCAGAATGAATTGATGACAGAGACAACTTATATGATGGAGTAAAAGTACCCTTACTGGAAGTGACAACTGTGTTCAGGTCTAAAAACTAGTGAGTTAGTTAAAAATCAATTTTCCCTATTAGCCAATCAATAAACTAAAGGCAGCTTAGAGGTCACTGGAGCAAAAATGTCTCCCCTGAGTCGTGAGCTGAGCTCACAAACAGCCCAGTAACCAAAGCTCTTCATCCTCCCAGTGCTGTAGTGTTCACAGTGCAAATACCCCTTTGGTCTGTAAAAATGCAGTGTCCCGGGATTCCAAGTGAGCAATCCTTGAAAGAGTTGCAAAGAAAATATTTTTGTCCCTTTTTTTTGCCTCCTGCATTGCTTCCCACTTTGCTCACAGTACTCTTTACCTGGTACCTTCTTCCCAGGATAACCCCATGTCAGCAAGGAATGACAACACAACAGAAAGAAGACAAAACCAGCAGGGAGACAAACCCAGAGACATTTTGAGCACAGCACTTGCAGTGGGTGGGATGCATGTCAAACACAGGCTGCTCTGCAACAGGTTGAATTGAAGGTTTTCTGAAGTCTAGTCTTCAAAACCTTTGCAGTGTCATCAGCAAGGAACTGAACATCTCTACAGAAAAACCATGAAGGTGAAATTTCCACTGACATGTGTTGTTGTATGTAGAAAATACTGAACAGGCACCACGGTGTAATTCATCTGCTTATTTCATGTATATTTGCAACATGGAAAATAAACACTGAAGTATTTCATGAACGGGGAACTAGCCTAAGCTTCTGACCCCCATGGATGTTTCTAGATAACATTTTTTGTTAGATTTACTCCACTCCTTGAGCATCTCATAATCTCCGAATGCTTCAGATTTTACAGTTTCAGAAAAACTGCAAATGCATAAAAGATCCAGTTAACCTCCTTTAGATTAGAGCACAGGTAGGTAAATTAGTTCCACAAGCAAACTCTATCATTTTGTTTGATCTTCATGTCCTGCTGCTGTAGCTATGGGAGGTGTAATGTGCACCTGTCCCAGGAACGAGTAAAGGAACAAGTTTTGTAAGGCACAGGAGTAAAAGGTATCCCAGTCACACCTGGAAAGCTCAGTTTCCTTCACTAGTTATAGACAGGGTTTTTTTCTCTTTTGTTTTGGAAACCTACAGAATAATTGGGGAGAAAAACGGTCCCATGGGGATTGGTCTTCCATGGTGCTAAAAAGTTCTACCAACTGCAGAGCAAACACGTGGGCTGCATAAAGATGAATGAAGGGAAAAAAATGTCTAACATTCCCTGACAGTTCTCTGAGGTTTTTATGGAGGAATTCAAGCTGTGTATCTGTTAAAATATCTAGCGTTGAGGGTAGTTTACCTCATAGAGAACTTCAAATGCTCTTTTTATTTTGTGCCAGGGCAGAAGTGTTCACACCCATCAGTTTTACACACAGACACAATCAATTGCTGCTTTTCTGACAGAACTCCATCACTGTAAAAATGTTCCATTAAATGTCTGGCAATAACTTTCTATAGATGTTCTATTGAAAAAACAAGCTTCTCTAAGCCAAACTGCACACGGTATACGGGTAAAAATGGGAAATAAAATGTTCATGCAATGGAACCGTGTTCGAACTAGTAAACAGTGTTGTAGAAAACATAGAGAAGAGCTCAGTAAAAAAGCTCGATCCGGGCTATAAAAACCTAGTGGTAATCAAGAAATGCCTGGTTCAGGTAGTTGGCTGGAATGATATCAGGGAGACTGGCACCAGGAAAATGACCTTTGTTGCGCTTGCTCCATGAAAGCTGTGCTCCGGTCTCACTATTTACCCTGTCAGCAGCTCAGCACCCAGAGGATCTGTGTTGGTACAACATTTTTTGTATGACTTTTCTTAACAAAAATTGATCTCTAACTCACCAAAATTCTGCCACTGAAAGTATCCTGGGAATATTTTTTCTCCTTGAAATGTAAAAATGTTTTGGGTTTAGAGAAAAAGCACCGTATTTTCCACAGGGAAAAGCAAACCCATCTTCTAGACGCTTATTCGCTATCAGCTGCCTCCTCATCAGGCCTCCCACCTTCCTGGGAATTGGGCTGTTGGGAACCCATCAAAGCAGACAGACCCTTCTGTCTAGTCATGGAACTGGTTTTGGTATCTTCTCTCACCCTGTTGACAATTTTCTAACTGCTATTGGAGTTTCTTTCTTCACCAGTCTTCAGTTTTCAGTTTAAACTGTCCCTGGTCTTGTAGTTTATATTTCATTCACTTTTCCCGTGATGGTTGTTATACTGTTTTTCCCTGTGTTGGTCACTGAACCTTGGCTCTTCCATTATTTCTTATCTGTTCCTACCATAGTAAATTCCCACACAACCCTCAAGACAGAAAAACTCAGCATCTTTGAGAAGACTGTCTAGGCTGTCAACTTTTGGGTTTAGGGAAGTGTACAACTTGGTGATTAAATTCCAATTAAATTGTCTAAGGCCTTCAGGTTTGCCACACTTACTTCTATGACCCGATTTTAAAGAAATCTTTACCATTAAGTTACCAAACTCTCACTGATCTCACTAGGTAGGGCTTTTCTTTATCTCTCTCCAAATCATGTAAATATATTTTTCTGTTCAGAAAACCTTTACTTTTCCACTTAGCCCAGGAAAATAGGGCAGATTTGGAGAGAATCAGACTGGACGTACTATGTAGTACTAGGAAGCTAAAGATCAAGTTCCAGGGGACCAAGAGAGGCATGGGGGACCAAACTGGTACTGGTGGCTCTAGAAACCTCAGAATTAAGGTAATAACTTAGACTAGTTCCAAGCCTGCAGAAATTATTCCACTGGATATTGAACAATGCAGTGGACTGGGCTTTGGAGCACTCCAAGCTCCTGTTTATTCAGCGTAAAAAATTTACCTCTTGAGGCCTCACCTGAAGCACAGACAAAACCAATTTCCCCCGTAAAGTTTTACAGCTGCTCCAAGGGTCCTCCCCTTAAAGCCTCCACACTTGTGAAAAGGAAAATGTGCCTCGCTTCCCCATTCTGAAGTGGGAGCAATCCTATTTCTTTTCTTTCCTTTTGTTCATGCCTAATGCTCTTTAGAATACCGACAGTACTGCCAGTGAAGTGCACAAGGAGCTCTGTGTTGTTTTGGAGCTCTGTGTAGGAGAAGAGTCCAAACCCCTTCAGTACAACCATCACTATACACACCTTTGAATTCGCCCTGGCCAAGGAGCCCCTCGGAGAGGAATTGGCTCTGTCATGCCCAGGAGAACAGGATGGCCCAAGGACAGGACTCTGGAGGTGCATCAGGTTGCCTGGTCTGCCTCAGCCAGAAAGATGGTAATATTAAACCCTATTTTCCCCTGTGAAGGTTGGCATCCCCCACTTCCCTGCTGTGCCCTACATTATGGCTTCTAAACCCACGTTCAGGTTAGGGATGTTTGTAGGGGCCTTATGCAACTGGCTAGTCTAGAAAATAAAAGCAGATCTGTAAAATCACAGTGTACAATATAGTAGAAATGGAATAAAATTCTCAGGGGAATCTTCACTGAGGCCAATGGGATGATTCAGGGGAAAATGATAAATGGCTACTGCCCTTTTCTCCTTCCAAATAAACATTTCGTGCCTCTCTATTGGAGCTGGGTAGCAGATGCAAAAATACAGCACAGAAAAAGAGCATAATTTGGCCGTAAAAATGTTGCAATAAGTTGTTATACAACTGAAATGCCACCTCCTTTAGTGCATCCACCCACTCATTTTACAACCAGTTAATATTTTCCTGAACTTTCATGCTGTATCCTATCCTGCCGCCTCTGCAATCTTTTTGCCTATTTTTCTGCCAAAGCCACAAGAATAAAGCTGTCAACATTTCAACTAAGCCATCTTTCTTGCCTGGCAAATTGTCTAGTGGAGACTATAACCTCCTGGCTGCTCCACTGTATAATGTAAGTATCCTGTCTTAACAAAACAGAATTTAAATATTCTTTAGATACAAGATATCTGCAGGCTTCTGTGCCAAAACAAGTTAAATATATTTCCTTGACATTTTTTTACTTTTCTCCAGTGGGAATGGCACGGGCATTCATATTAAGCTGAACACATATTGACATGCTTAGAGAGATGTTATATGGCTTTTCAACTGAAATATCTCCAGGTATTTGAACTGCAATAATAAATATGGCCACTCCTGGGGGAAGGAAGAAGCAGGAAGAAAATTCCCCAGAACACTATGATTAAGAACTGAAGTGAGCCACTGGCATACAGGAGTTATGCTTTGAATGTGATTGGGATTTATGATTTCAATTAATGCTGGAGAACAATTTTAGAAAGTTATTAGCAAGCTACTGGCTGAACAGAATACAGTTCATTTGTGCATTCCTCTAGATTAGCTGTAACACTGTGTTGTTTGCAAACAGAAGGCTGGATCCTCCGGGGTGTAAATTGGTGTGGCACAGATGATGCAGAGGAGCTACACGGCCCAGAAACGTGGCTTCATCTGTAGGGTAGTTTTTGTTGTATCGGAGGAGCTGTAATCTTACGTTTGAGAGATCAAATGAGAGAAACTCATAAGGGAAGAAAGATCAATCTCCTTTTCTCTGCTTTGCCATTTTGTGTCCCAGGAAAGGTTCTAGGGTGTGTGTTCAGCTGATGTAAATTTGCTGGATGTGCCTCACCAAGGAGCTGGGCCCTCCTGAGGTTCACTCACAATTTAGACACTGACTGAAGCCTGACATGGCTGTACATGTGGGCATGTGCTGCATATATCTATACATATTTATATATTTTATGTATGTATCTCTATTTATATATGTCTCAGTTGCCTGTATTTTCTATAGACACAGCTTTCTCCATCTGCCTCCTAATTTCAGAATTTCAATGTCATCTGTATTTGTTAAGGTCCTGTCACTTCAGGCAGGATGCTGCTGGGTGGGGAGCTCTGTGCACTGCGCACCCAGAGAGAGCCCAAAAGCTGTGGTCTGGGTCCTGAACGTGTCTTGGCTCACTGAGCTGAAGGAAGCTATTCATAAAGGCAAAAAAAATCAGGTGCAAGCAGCTGAAGGCTTGGAGATTAATGAAGCATTCGGGAGGGAAAGCAGCAGAGTTTTTTCAAGGCAGTCCTGCCCTGGGCAATTGGGGAGAGGCACAAATACCCTTAGTTTGCTACTGTCTCTGGCAGCAAGCACAGGAACCTGGCTGCAACCTCGTCCTCCTTTATCTTGGTCACTCATTGTCCCCTCTTTTCAGTTAGACCTCTCCTACATACAGCTAGAGCAGTAAAAGTAGTGAAGGTCCCTTATTCACTTCTGTCAGGTACTAAGAAATGTTTGTTCACAACTCATTATGTGGCTATGACAGTGTAAATTGGTTTCTAATGATGACAACGATCATTATTCCTCAGAAAGAACACCAAAATCTCTATTTAGACAAGGTCTTATGTAAATTGTCTCTCTCTAGTTTTGCATGGTTACAGAACAAATGCAAGGGACAGCGAAATTATATCTCCTTGACTTCCTATTGCCAACACTGCAGTATTTCATACAGAGAAGTTTTCTGTGAGAAGCATTTTCCCTTTCATTTCAAAGAGCAGCATGTCAAAACCTCATGCCAGGCTCGAACCAACACTGTGACTGCCAGCATGACTCACAGCTACTTTGGCAGAACAATATTTGCCAGTGACTTGAAGAGAAAAATCTCACTGATGCTTCAGGCACAACTCTGTGACAACAATAGAGTAATTAACTTTTGAAGCCAACCATTTCAATCCATGCATAATGAGAGTGACAAACCTTCCACCTGCATATCTGGTATGTCCCTGAACCAAGACATCCAGGCCAAAGTGTTTCAAACTTTGTGAATTGAAGTTAAGCTACAGAATTCACAGCTGAGCCAGTAGAAAAGGGATTCTGTTACTTGCAATTCCTGTCAAGCCTGTGGGAGGTAAAAACTCTGAAAAAATAATCACTTAGAAATTTTGACACTGGGAGAAGCACCATAGCATAGATCCAACCTTTTGAAGTCTTGCTTTCAGTGGGTTTCATGTGTGTCTAGATTACATTCCAGCAAGGCTCCTGGACACAGGCTTCACAATTCTGGGAGCTCCACTGAGGCTTGTGAGTGCTGAGTTAGCAGGGAAGAGGCCAAAGGCAGCCCTGTTTCCTTCAAATCAGAGGAGTCTCAGTGTAATCCATCTTCCACCCAGAGCAATGAGAGATCCAAGATTAACATTTTGGAGTAAGATGAGAAATTTTCTGAAGCATTTCAAGAGAGTCTTTTCTCTGGTTTTACCTGATAGAGCCACTGGAAATGGGAAGGGAAAAGAAAACCACAGCTTGTGAGTGCTTTTAAAGCCCGTGTTAGTCCTCCATAGCCTCAAGCACATTCTTACTATTTCTCTATATTATGTCTTACAGTTTCAGAAAATTGTGAGTAAAATGTTTTTGACTTGCTTATTTTTCCATATGGCAAAGGCAAAGCTTTTCCCTTTGCTTCCATCGGATCTAAAACCGACAAAGCTGCCCTTCTCTAACAACTCACATAGCACCTTATTCTGCCAAGACATCTTTGTTTTTGCACCAGCCACATTAAATGCAGTTAGTGCAGGACTGGGAATACTGTTTATTAGTTAACCACAGCTGCAGAACTAGCAGATGGAGCAGAGAACATTCTTGTTGAAGATCGCAAAAGTAATGACTACTGTTCTTTTCTTTTTCATTTTTAATCTGTCATTTCTTCACAATGGAGTCGCAGATTTCGTTAGAGACTTCACAGAGTTGCACAGAAACCACAGTATCCATTACATTTAATTACTCCCCCATTTTGTTTAAACAGTGAGTGATTTTATTAAATTGAATTATTTTCCTCTGCAGCTTACAGGAGAAAGGGGCATTATAATTACAATCAGGTTGGCATTTTAGAGTTATAACATTTGTAAGCTACAGCAAAATTTTCCAAAGCCCTGTAGAAATTACATGCATATTTAAAGGCCAACAAAAGTTGCTCGCACACCACCTTTAAAAATCTCTTTCTCACTTCTGAGAGCTGAAACTGAGATCTCAGCTGAGGTGTAACACATCAAGATGACCGAGTGGCCAGCAAAATCTGCTTCCTCTGAGAGCCCCCAGAGCAGAGACAATGAGGAGTGCCAAGGAGACAGCAGTAAAACTGGGGCTGCTGGCTGTTACTTAAAGCGATTCCCACTGGCTTAACTAAGTCCCCTCCAGTGAAACAAGGAAACAGAAAAACAAAGAGGAAGAATTTTTAGTCTTGTCTTTTCTTTTCTAGCATCCTGTGCAATGAAGCATTGTTCTTAATCACCATGGTTTCAGGTCATACCAGTTCCCTTTTTCCTACGAAATTCCCCTTCTCCTTACAATCTTTGCACTGGAGCCTCCACACATCCAGCTTCCCTACCCACACCTGTAAGCTCTGAAGAATCAAGATGTCTGTGCCAAGGACCTGGTGTCAATCTACAACTTCCTTGTGAGAGGAAGAGGAGGGGCAGACGCTGATCTTTTCTCTGTGGTGACCAGTGACAGGACCCGAGGGAATGGCTGCAGCTGTGTCAAGGGAGGCTTAGGCTGGATTTTAGGAAAAGGTTCTTCCCTCAGGGGGTGGTTGGGCACTGGAACAGGCTCCCCAGGGCAGTGGTCACGGCACCAAGCCTGCCAGAGCTCAAGAAATACTTGGATCACGCTCTCAGGCACATGGTGGGGTTCTTGGGGTGTCCTGTGCAGGGTCAGGAAGTGGAGTTTGATGATCCTTGTGGGTTCCTTCCAACTCAGAATATTTTATGGTTCTATGATATTCTATCAGAACTGCAGCAACAATTACAGTCTCTGAACTGTTTTTTTTCGTTTTGACTTTTCATTTTGACTGTGTATCCATGACTTTCCTTTCATCACAACAGATACAATTGGCACTACTGTTGCAAAATTAGAACTAATGTAATGTTGCTACATCCCAAGGTGCTCACAGAGCATTAAGCTTAAACTCATGGTTTACATGAAGAAATGAGTTTTGTCAGGGCTCTTGCTGTAAAACACATCTGTAGAAACATTAATTCCATTAAGGATGGAAGATTAGCTCTTCTGCAAATGAAAAGTGCATATGAGGAAAAGGAGAAACTGTGTGATGTGATTTTTCACTCAGGCTGACAGAAAAGCAGGGTGAATAGGAAGCCTTCTTCTGATTTATGAATCAAAAGAGCTTGGAGTAGGGGGGAAATGAAGAAATGCAGGCTAGGTTTGGTAGCACAGTCATGTGTCACTCAAAGGGTGATTCAGTGGACTAGAACAGAGGTATTTTATTGCAGCACTGCCATTGCCCTGCTGCTTGCATTTGATGAAGACCCCCTTGTACCTGTGCTCTGCTCTCCTGTTTGTTTGGCCTTCTGGACAGGAGACTGCAGGTGGTGAGTCTTTGTGTGTCCCTCCACCACTATGGAACGCTGGCCTTGGCAGAGGGTTATAAAAACTACCAAAAAACCCCCAACCCCAAACCCAACTATGAACTAGTGGTGACGATGGTATTAACATGTTCCCAAGATGCACCTTTACGGAACACAACCTGCAGAACAGACTGCACCAACAGTGGCCTGCAGAGAGGATTTATGGTGTGTGCCACGATTTCATGACCGTGTTAGTGCTTCAAAGAGCAAATCATTTTAGTGCTTTAAGTCCTCAACCAGACGAAGATGTTGGGAAATAAATGCCAAACGACAGCAGCCGTTCTATCTATGGCCAGGGTTGAGTGTCTGTCTAGAGCAAAGCCTTTATAAAACTTGAAGGAAATGAGCCATGGCCAACAGAACTATTACAGCGACAATAAAATTCTTCATTGCCAGTTTGTCACTCAGCCACTGGACAAGAACTACCAAGATCAGTGGTGGGATCCATCTCTGTGGGCAACTTTTATTACACTGAGATCTATTGTACTGGTCAGGGAAAGCTGAGAAGCTGTTACTCTCTCTCCTCCAGAATTACCCCAAAGTATCCCTTACAGCACACATTAAGCCTGGAAAAGTGTTTCTGCACCAACCAAATGTCCCTCCATGACAAGAGAATCCTTTGCTGTCCATTTAAAGCAGCTTTAGCCAGCGCTGAAATAGGCCTTTCTCCCCAATAACAAGATAATACACAGTGTAGGTTCCTGCCATGAGCAGCATTTTTCGATCTGAGTACACTGCCCTGCTTGAAGTTACCAGTACCTTGAAATAAAATGGGAGAGGTTTCCCAGATTCAGAATTGCTGCAAAATGCTTGCATGGAGACCGTGAAACCGAGGCTCTGAATGCACAGAATCAGACTCTGCTGCTCTGTACCGTCCCCAGGGTGCTCAAACCCAGCCCAGACAGCCAGTTAACCAGGGTTAAGGTTGCTTTGCTGTGAAAAATAACCCGCCTGCACCTCTGGCCCACAGTTCATGGCTTATCTCCAGTATTAATGTGTTATTGATGTGAAGATTCACACCAACGATAGTCATAAAAAATGTGAATTTCTATCACCTGATCGATTTGAAGGAAGAAGGAATCCACCAATCTCTCTCTCCCAGGCTCTCCCCCTGACCATGGTCTCTGACACACACATTGCGTCTGAGTCAAGTGAGGCATGAAACACACGGTTGGCAAGTCCCACTCTAAGCACAGGGGAAACTCTGAGGAAGAAACCCTCCCACAGTGTATCAAACACAGGCTGAGCCAGGTATATTTTACCTGCCTGAGCAGCAGCTGGGCATTCCCTTTGCCCTGCAGAACCTGGAGATGCAAAACTCAGTAGAAAGTTGGACCCATCCATCCCACTAAGATTATTTCTTTTTGCGGAAACATGAAGTTCTCTTCAGCAAAAAAAGAGAAGAAGAAAACAGTATTGGGATCAAAAAACTGTTTGAAGACTCATGAAATTCAGGCCCAATGGATTCTTTCTGCTTCTCCTTGTGACATTTGTCACAGACACATTCCAACACACATCCTTCTAGATATTAATCTCTGTAGTGTGAATTTGGTTTGCATTCTAGCAACGTGTCCTCAGTAGATATGTCCAACCTTGACTAAACCGAAGGAATCCAACAAATCAATGGATCTACATACAAATAAAGAATTTTGTGTTTTTCTTCCCACAGACTGCTTGCAAATTGCCACCTGCTTTCTAACCTTCGCTGTTTCAAATCAAAAAGAGAACACAATAGCCAGACAAATAGAACTACAAAATAGTGAAATAAGTCAGAAAACTGCAAGTCATCAGTCAGCACAGAACATTGTCTGAGACATATGAGATCTTTGATGTCTCATTTTCATGACAAAAAATGTGCAATCCAACATCATCCAATGTTTTTTCAATCCACTGGTGAACTGTATAAATAGAATGATGAGTGCTGGGCACTTCACCTGTTCTCAGACTGGATTTCATACTAGTAACATAATCAAAGGAGCTATAGCAATTTTGTCAGAAATAAATTGTTCTCTTTGAAACAAGCACATATGCAGATATGTGCAGACATCTTCTTCCATGTAGAAATCTGTAAACAATAAAACCAAACTAGTCCATTTAAAATTATTTGTGTTTTACTTCTGTTTCCAAGAGGATCTCAAGTGTTTGTAGCAACTGGGTTTATCTGTTTAAGGCATCTTTAATTCAGGAATTCTAGAAATCAATCAAAAACTAGCTCAGTCTTTAGGGCATATAAACCTTAGAGGACATTTATGGAATCCTCTGTACTTGAAGTAAAATCATCTTGTATATTCACATTCCAAAATGGGCTACCATTTATTTAGAGTTAATGAGGTCTTAGTAGACAAGCTATATTTTCCAATAAAGATATTAATATGTGCCTTTATCTGATACAGATGTGCACACATCAGATATTTATATTGGGTATAGTTATAGAGAAATACACACCAGAATTTATTAAATGATCCCAGTAACAGTTTTACAACTGCACAGTGTTATGTACATGCCATGCCCAGCCTGAACATAAGACATCATTAACACATTCTTTAAAATTGTCATTTTAAATTTGAAAATAAATACTAGTACTACACTTTATATGATTTTAAATAATTTAGGGCATCAGCTTAATCTTCAGTGCTCTCTTAAAAGTTATAGCTCCAGTGATTTCCAATACATAAAAAAAATAGCTAAAAGTTTATTACGCTTTAGGCTCCAAAATACATGGAATTTCTCCTTGCAGCAAGACTTAAAGGGTCTGGGATGAATAAGACATATGTTTGATTTATTGACTTACAGAGGTGTTTGTAAAGTTGGTTGCACTGACTGCAGATATGTCAGGCAGACACACTATTATTGTCAGAGGCATCCCCCGGCCTCCAGGTTAAAAAGGGCTTGAGCCAATTTCTAAATGTATTTCTTAGCACTAATGCACACTTTTGGCTGCTTGGAATTGCTGTTCAAGAAAGGAATCCTTGAAGGAGCCTTAAAGAGCGTGGTCTTCCATGCAGCCCAGATCAATGGCTCTAGGAAGAGAATCTCTCATCCTGTCCCGGAACCAGCAGCAGATGCTTGGCTAATTTGCTCTTGAAAACCTCCAACAACGGAGTGTCTCAAGTCCCCTAAGCAACCAAGTCTGATGTTCATCTCATCTTTGTGAGAAGGTGGCTTTTCTTAATATCAACTTGCCTGGTACTGATAAACCCAGGTTTCTTATGGCAGTGCAAAGACCTTTTTTTTCTGGTTTTGTTTTGTTTTACCCATGTTACAGATTTGCAGGCTACCCTGAGGTGTCACCACATACATGCAGCACACGGATGTGCAGCACCAGCAGGAGAACAGCTCTCACAGAAGCTGAACAGTTCATCTGTTTGAAGGGTGAACCTCTTCCCTTGTGCTAGCATCTGTCAAGGTTACACAGACAGCCTGGGAGACAGAAATCAAGAGCAGCACCCAAAAACTTTTCAGCTTGTGCCATGACCTTAGCAGAGAACACAGAAAAGACTTAATTTAAAGCCATTTATGGAGTCTTTCGCTATAGGCATTTTCAGAAGGTCAGGACTCTCCTAGTGACTCAACCTGGGGACCCAAAAATGCAGCTCCTCAGACTGACACATAACCCTGGAGAGTGTCAGCCAGAGAGTGCATAATATGTGCTCAAGGAAGTCAATGTTCATTGAGGCAATTAAATATCAGGCTTTATATTGCTGTCACTTGTAATTTAGTTAGACTGGAAATGAAAAATGGATTGTCTATGCAATTGCTATCATAAACATCACCGAGTCCATGTGGAAAGATTCACAATAAAACACTAAGTTGCAATTATCTCAGTGGCAGGTCTGTCCTCTCACAGAGCAGTAAGTAATAACTCTTTCACATTTGCAAAAGAAAGCAATATTTGGTCTGCAAGGATGTGTCCTGTTAGTTTGAAAATAATGTCAATAAGGTGCTCTCCTTAGAAACATCTCCACCATCCAATTGTTTCCCAATCACAATTCATTTACTCAAGGACCGCACTCTGCTAGAGAGTAGGAATGATCCTGCTTCCATAATTACTGCTCCTATGTGCAAACATTGACAGCACACAGGCAATTCTGGCTGATTTAGCCAAGTGAAAGGTTAATGCTCAGGAGCTGCAGCCAGAATATTTCTTTCAGCAGGAAGGCATTCACTGTGCAACAAAACCTTCTCCCATTGTGCCAGGGCTTTGCTAAACGTGGCTTCAGAGAAAGCAACAGGGCCAGGAACTTGCTTGGATCATCCATACCTGATGTTGCCCAACAAAAAATCCCTATGAACCTGCACAGTGAAAATCTTCAACAGTCCTGGATCCCCTTTTTGTGCTGAACTGTACCTCCCTGGCACTCCACCAAGAAGGGTTTAAGATAAAAATAACTATGTTTTATCCACTCCAATAGGAATTGCAGCCAGAGACAAGACTTTCAATCAATTATTGGTTTTTTTTTTTAAGCTGTGACCTCGAATTCAGCACTCTCGTAGTAACAAGGCAGTTACTGCACATTAGCTAAAACTCTTCAAGATGCTCCATCCAAGGGAAAGCACTCAAGGGATTCAAGTTCCAAGTGTCTTGGTGGACACTCCTTGATCTTTCTAAACTTTTAAGGTCATCACTGGAAGTTGCAGGGTATTTATCATGCCTGAAGCATACTAGATAAAATGACCAAATTGCATGATTTAAAGGAAAATACAGTACTGGGTTCTTGTGCTATCCCAGACTAGAAATAAGTCAAATCAACGCTCACCTAGACAGACAGATTATGTGTTGCACATGCATTGGCAGCACTCCCATATTACCAGGTGTAGGTACAGAGTTATTCACGTTCACACTGGAGCTACATTCACCTGAGAATTCAGCCTACACTGAATTTCAGCTGCTGACTTCTTAGGATGCTGCATAGACTCCCGTCCTCAGCAAGAGGAAAGATCCATTGGGATTTTATTCCAGTCAGCTTTTGTGCAGGTGACAGGTGATCTACGGTGCCCCCACATGTGATGGTTTGGCAGGGACTGATCTTTAGGGAACATTATCCAGTCCTCTGAAAAATTCCCTTGTATCGTGTCTCACACAGAGAAGCCAAAAATGGCCAGAACTGTACTATTACTGCTTACTCCCAGTCTGCATTTTGAAAGACAGAGACTAAATCAGATGCTGCCTCTGGAAGTTAATTCAGGCTGTTTTAAACAAAAATAAACAAGGGAAGAGGTCTAATATTTTGCTATGTTTATTAAAATTCTCAGCATCTTTCCAAGGAGGTTACACTCTCCTTTGATAAAAGGCAACTTTAATTGGAATAGGTGTAGGTGGCTGCCTGGTGTATCAATTGCTCTCTCCTTCTCCAGTGAGATAAAGCTGAGGGAATTGAAGCTGCTAATGATCATGCACGTGAATACGTTAGACAGGCAATAACTTAGTCCTCAAGTGCATGTACTGCAGCACAGCCGTGAGCAAAACGAGCATTATTATATTTTTTTTTAACAGTAGCCCTATTTACTCTGTCATCAGCCCAGTATTTTTTTTATCATTCTTCCATAACCACTGGTAATTACCCAATATATTTCATAAACTGCAAGTCTGTTTTCAGAGCAGAAATGGCACTTAGGCACGGATTGACTCCAATTGGCTTCGCCCCCCGCTCCACGGAGGAGAGGCCATCGCATGACTTTTAATCTCATGTGAAACAAAAAGATTAAACTGTCAATATCAGGATGAGCCACCATGACGGCTGCCCTGATGGAATGGAGCTTCCGAACCGCTCCTAATAATATGTATGCAAGGAATAGATTTTTCTTTATAATGCATGTAATTAGAGTACAGGACAAAATGTTCTGTTCAAATTCATGACATGCACAACTAATAGAGAAGGAGAGAATGAGGCCCTTGGCTATTTATTTGCATGAAAAGGCTTCAATATAGGCAATACTTTAGAGAAATTAGTTTTTAATCTAGGTGACTAGATGAGATTTTAACCCTGAACTGTTTTTGAGTTGACCTGGGAGAATTTATGCAGAAATAAATGTGATGCCCCGGAAGCCAGACGGGTGTCACTTTTTCATTAATTTTTGAATATCTTGTGTAGTCAAGGGAAGCAGAAAATCAGTCCTTTTAGAGGCTCACCTTATGTGAATTTGCTCTGGTGAGACACAATCAAAAAAGGCAGATAGAAAACTTAGCAGGAATGTGTTCTTTGTAAATTTGGGCGTTGGAGGAGTTAGATACATTGATTCAGCAGCAATTCCCCCTGCTTGACCTGTATAAAAGAAAAACCTACAACTGTAGCTTTCTATGAATATGTTAAGTAGGCTTACTCTCCCAGCACACGTCTATTAGAGACTGCTGCTCTACAGTTTTAGCATAACTGATCCAATGAGTCCTTGAAGGAGCATTTCAGAACACAACTACTTTTTAAACAGTGTTGCTCATTTAATGGCTGATACAGGAACTATATGGCTACTGCAGATTTTGTGTCAGGTCACAGTACAAACCTCACATCCCCTGGGAAAAGGTACTCTGGGCACATCTGAAAAGGACCTGCAATTCCACCACCTCAGTCCTTGGTGAATCACTGTTAACAGCATGAAGTAGGCACCACTCATTTCTAGTGTGTCAGACCATTAAAATATTGCTCATTCTGCATCTCATTGTCGACTCTTAGCTCAAGTCAGATCTTGCAAGCTACTTTCATGGAAAAGCAATCTTTTAAACAGCCAGCAGGGACCTGGGAGGCACCCGAGTCGCTGCTGTTGGTATTTAGGGTGCTGGGTGACCCTGGGCATTCATCAGGGTGTTTTGCTCGCCTGTTCCTCTTCACCCAGCAGTGCATGCCAACTCCAGCAAGGACCCAAACCCCAGGAGCTGCAGACATCCAGCATCTCCTCAGCATTCCACCACTGGGAGTTAATAGCACAGTGCTGGCCACCCCTGGAAAAAGCAGTCAAACATCTCAGGCAGGGAAGGAGCAACGTAATGAGCACACAAACCTCACAGCAGTAAAGGACACGGGGCCATGAATTATTTCTGTAAAAATCACCACATTAATTAGGGAGAATATGTAATTTCTCTATGGTTTTAGGCTTTGAGGAGGGCAGAGAAGAAAGAACCTTTGATGACAGGGGAAAGGCAAGGGCAAAGTGTCTTCCAGCAGCTTGATGAATGAACAGGTCACAGCAGCAGAGGGAAAGTCAGGATTTCTGTTCTAGCTGATGAAAAGGGTGTTCCTGTGAGCAATTGCAGAGGTTGGAGAAGGCCAGAGCCATTTTGGACTTTGCCTGAGGCTTGGGCAGTTTGAAAGACAATCTATCCGCAGATTTCTGCGCTAATTGCTAAATCTGTTTTTTTTTTTTAGGAAGACCAGCGTCCAGTCATTGCTCTGACACGATCTCCTGTGAAACATAAGACATGCTGCTTACACTCTTCACGCTGCACAGTCCTGCTTGCACACGGAGTAGCCATTGAGTAATGTCAGTAGTAGCTCACAAGCACTGTGAAGTGACAGGCACTACAGTAATGGAAGGAGGGGTAGGAGGCAAAGAGAGATACCCCTTACTTCTGTGCTTCCTCATCTGCAAATGTTCTTCTATTTTTTGAGTGCTCTTGGAATTCAACATCATATAAAACTGCTCTATTCCTGATTACTGCTTGCCATGACTTTTGGTAAGACACCGCTCGTTAGGTGAAGCTTAAGGAGACTAAAAAGTAACAAATTTTTTCCCGATATTTGTCACTTACCAAAAACTCTTCCAAGTCAAGTTCTTCTGGAGGCTCATGCAAATGACTGCTTTCAGGAATGACTGTGAAAATATTTCCAGAAAAACGTGTCAGTTCTCATTCCCTAACCCAGCTTTATCTTCCACCATTGCCAAGAGCTTTTAGGAACATACATATTTTTAGCTTGGAAAATAAAAATTATTAAAAGCTCTGTGTTTCTGGAGAAGATAATGCAGTTATTGATTCCTCATCACATTAGATGAGGAAGGTGAGATAAGTCCTGAAATGCATTTTTTCCTTTCCCTGGAATTGGGTCATGGGTTAAATAAGAAAAAAAAACAACCATAGTAAGGGAACCTCAAAAATTACCATGAAAGAAAGGTGAAGACTCTTCCTCTGACATTTTAGTGTGAGCACCTGTGAAGAGAAGAAATAAAACAAAAGTGTGGAATATCTAAACTACATTAATTCAGAGAGAAAAGAAATAAAAAGAAAAAAAGGGAAAAAGGAAAATATCTGCAGTATTTGCTTTTTAGGTGTTGTGGGAACTATGACTGCCCATACCAAGTTTGATTTATTTCAGTTGGCCCTTGGAGTCTCTTACAGCAGACACCCAGCTCTTCAGACTGTCTCTCTGTGTGAGTTTACGTTTTATAACAGGTTACACTGCTCAGGTAACACTTCAAAAGTCAGCTCAGCCGAGCAGTTCCCATCACCAGGGGAACTAAGATCTGACATAAGAAGAGGGGCCTCATTACAAGGTACTTTGCTGACAGAGGTATTTGAAGGCAACATGTTCTCAGGTCAGGGCTCGCCTTCTATTGCTCCGGAGAAGAAATAGAAAAAAAATCTCCAACAAAGTTATTGGTGAGTAAATCCAAATGGTGCAGAAACTGAGGGGAATTTCCTTCTGAGCACAGTGTGCTGTGCCAGGGTGACAACCTGGGTGGAGCAAAATCCTTTCTGATTGTTGTGAAGTCCAGAAGCAACAGATCTGTAGGCAGCTCGAGGGCTTTCCTGAGTGCTGAGCACATCTGTCCAGCACCTGGCACATCTGGGTGTTTCCTGCAGTGATCATGCCTATGCTGCTTGAAAAAGTTGGATTTTTCCTTGTTCCACGATTCTGTGATCTTGGCTATTGAAAACAGGAAATGCAGACAGAAATGCATTTGAAGAATGGTAATGAGGGGCCGTAAATACTTTGCTAATACAGTTGATACATTCATTGTATCCCCAGCTTTCTTTGTGGGCTAATTACTATTCAGGCTCATGTTTGGTTTCTGAGCAGTTGGGAAACTTGTCGGAAGGTGTGTGCTGAAGCTATGCTGTCTCATTATGCCGCTTGCTTCCTCAGTTGGAAAAATCATCTCTGACAAGCCACTTTCCTGGGTGCAGAGCTCAAAAGACGCCAAGAGGCTTGGGGCTCGATGAAAGGTATTTGATGTCAATAGCACTTGACATATGCGGGTTTGATATGTTCCTGGCTTCTAAGTGGTGCCAAAAATGCAGCTTATGAGAATAATATAAAGGCAGAGGACAGAGATCTAACCTCCTTCAGGTAATTGCTCTGAGTTGTTGCAAGGTGACCTTCATCCCCACACAGGCAGCTTACTGGTGAGAGTGCAAAAACATTTCTCTCTCCCAGTTTTCCATGGGCACACAGAAGCAGTCAGTGCTGCTGAGAAACATCGATGACCTTGTGTCTGTTGTGCAGGTGAGTTAGATGGTGGCCTTTATAGGAGCACAAAGGCAGCTGTCCTCTAACTTCCCAAACAGGTACTGTCTGTGATGCTCTCTAGTCCCCTCGGTAAGACTGAAAAATTTGGTTTGTAAGGGGAAACAGTCCTGCAGCATGAAAACTTTCAAAGGTGTAAAACCACCTCTCCTATCAGTCTTCCCCTTCTCTTGGGCATGTGTCTGGGCACAGAGAAATGGGTGCTGAGGGCCAACGTGGATTCTTTTTCCCCAAAAACAGGAGATGAGGCTGTGAGGGATAGATCCTGCAGAGCTTGGCCTGTCCATCACACCCTGCAGAGCCCAGCTCACATCTGCCTCCCCTTTCAAAGGTGTGATTTCCCACAATTAAGTGAACCCTGGATTGGGCCATTAACTAATTATAATTAAATTAGAGGTGAGGCAGGGCATTAATAGTATGAAAACACCTGGTGCCTGCATGCTGTGCTGGAAGCTCAGTCTTTCCCCTGGCAGTCATACAGAGACAGACCCACATCACCATGAAGGGCTCGATTTCCCTGTGGCACAGCATTACCAGCTCTTCCCAGGGACTGGCACAGGGCTGAGGAAGCACACTGGGGCACTGCATGGAAGAGGAACCTGGATCAACCAAACTCCACAGTGTTATTTGTCTGTGGGTGTAATGCTCAGGAGGAGCCATCCTTCCCGCCTGCCCCAAATCAGCACCTCTCACCCCACCCACCAAATGCTCAAGGCAGAGCAGGTGACCCACAGGGCTCCTGAGACCATTGCCATGTCTACAGGTGGGAAGGAAGCTCTCTCCTAAGGGAAGTCTGGGGGACATGTGCGTCCCCCGATGAACACGGCATTCTCTGTTTCACCCTCCCAGTCACACACTGCTGAATTTCCCCTCCTGAATCTTCAGGTGCCTTCTCTCACAGTCCCTCAGGGTGTTCCTGTGCCCAGGTCAGGCTCAACCCCATGCTCAGCAGGAGGTGACAGTGCCCAGCAATCCTCCCTGGCCCTTTCTCTGTGGCAGAGAAACCCATGGCAGGAGAAATGATCCCACTGCTCACAATGAGGGTGAGGGGAGGCTGAGGGCCCCACGGGACAGTGAGAGCTGCCCACCCCACCCTGGGTAACTGGACACCTGTCATACACAGAGGGATCACAAAGAATCCTCCCGGATGGACACTTGGACATTTCCATCAGATTTTGCTCCAAGCTAAAAAACTGCTTTTCACACCACATTCCCACACATAAAAATAAACAGGAAAACCAAGCTTCTCTCTTACCGATTCATTTTTCTTGTGTCGAAGCAGCACAGAGCCACAAGTCAGGAATATTAATGATGCTCTGCCTGGGCTGGGCAGAACTGATTGCCCCAGAGCTCCTTTATCAACACCAGGAGGGGAGAGACAATGGGTTTGTGCCTGCCTTTCTTCACTGAGCATTTCCATAGGTGTATTCCCTCTTTCAATAGTCCAAGAGTGACTTACCTCTCCCCAAATGTCATTGGATGCCGTTTGTTCTCAGCAAAATTTATTTGCTGTTTAATGAGAGCAACTTTCACACTTGCTTAGATTTTGCATCTCTTACTGTTGGGGCCAAAATGAATCTGCCCTTCCTTTGGGAAGAATATTTTCTGCTCTTCTTTTGGGAAGAATACTTTCTGTCCTCCAGCTGTCCCTGTTCAGGTAGAGCAGTCTGCAGAGAGCCCTCACCCATGTAAAATGCTGTTGTTCCCAATAAAGACACAGACAGTTTAAAGATGTCTTTGAAGTCTAGTTCACTCAAGAACGTTAGAAAACTTCTGCCCTAAATCTCATGTCTAGAATTCATGGATGAAGTCCAAATGTGGCTGGGATGGACCCACAGCTGCTTTTTAAAGCAGAGTGTAACACACAACAACAAGCTTCAGAATCATGTATGTGCCAGAAGTGGTATTTCATTCCCGGGGATATTTTGCTAAAACCTCCAGAACAGAAAATCACTATTTTGTACCATAAAATTAAAAATTCTAGCCTCTTCTTACAAGCTGCAATTCCCACCTATTCAAATTTGTGCCTTTTACCCATTGCTGCAGTATTTTACTGAGAACTTGTATACTCGTAAATACTATATATCATTAACTGTTCAGATTTGGTTTGGGGTAGAAATGACATGTACGCATAATAAGACATAATCCTGATTTGAGAGATGCAGAAAGATAAATGGTAAGATACAAAACTCCAACGTGGACCTGTTGCATACAGTTTATGTACTTCATATAGGTCCTCCAGGAGCAGCCCAGCTGGAAATCCAAACATCAAACCTGGAAATTACCTTTGAAAACACAGGCCAAAGAGAATGAGTAATTTTCCAAAGACGTCCAGGGGATCTGCAAGAGCATCAAGAGTAGGAGAGAGATCTCTCAAGTGAAATTTAAAATGCTAGTCCTAAAACTCTCCCTGGTATAGCACTACACAGCTGTTTCTTTGCTTTCTGTCTTGGGTATCTCACGCCTGCTTCTTAAATATCTTTTAATAACACTGAAAAGGAGTAAAAGATATGCAGGCGCTTCTGTTTATGAGTAGGAAACTTTCTTAGAAGTTCACAAGAACAAAAAAGCAATGTGTGTTCCAAGGCACAATAAGATTTCTGAGCAAGCCTTCTTTATTATTCAATTTAAGCACAGCTGAAATATATAGCTGCTTCAAATTTGGTTCCTCTCTGAGACATGCCTTGTAGAACAATGCTTCTCTCTCCCTGTAATTCTGACTCCACAACACCAGTTTTATTTGCCAGGCCTGGTAAACAATGATCTATCCATCCATGTCACGCATATTATGTCAAATTTATTACGGCAGCTTTTCAGCATATTTCCAGTCAAGGTTTCATTCTTCTTACAGATTCTGCAAATGAACAACAGTTTTAGTTACAAATGCCTCCCCATGAGGCAGCACTCCTGACAATGGAACAGAACTTACTGTATTTCTTGCAGAATTGTGACACCCATATAACCAATCATTATGACACATTGCTGAGAAACACCGTTTTGCTCTGCGGTTGATATATTCCCAACTTGAAATGAACAGGAGTGATACCAGGAGTCATTCGAGCCTTGATTAGTACTTGAATAGATCAAGCATACATCTTCATGTCCTGATGGGAGAAAAGAACCCAAAGAATTAGCTGCGCACAGCCAAGGCCCTGAACCCTGGGAGAGGTTTATCCACAGAACAAATGACATGTATGTGGAAACATGAATATCAAATATGCAGAGAGCATATCACGGAGCAGAGAGAACTGCAAGATGTTCTTGACAAATGGTGGCAGTGCTAATGAGCATCTGGACTACGTGATTCTATTCCCTTTTTGATTGAAAGCAGTCAGAGCTTTCCATTAGCTCTGACCTAGTAAAGCTTTAACACCTGCTTAGAGCGAGGCTCGCTGACTGCAATGGCAGCACCCACATGCAGGTAGATAAATGAACTGGGGTTTGGGCAGGAAAATACCCTGCCTGGTTCATCCCTCAGCTGGCAGGGCAAGCAACCAGTGCCAGTGGAATAGT
The DNA here is from genome assembly GCA_013396775.1 of Cephalopterus ornatus. Lineage (NCBI taxonomy): Eukaryota > Metazoa > Chordata > Aves > Passeriformes > Cotingidae > Cephalopterus > Cephalopterus ornatus. The sequence continues at coordinate 255,502 of VZRE01003958.1, read as the reverse complement.
GTTTTCAAATCAGGGAACAAAGTTCAGTCCCTGCTTTGCAAATTCTGACCTGGGAAACACTCTGCAGAGACTCGCTCTGAGCTGCACCAGGACTAAAAGAACTGTTACAGCAACACCCCCCCAGCCTTCTCCTCCCTCACCACAGCATCTCTTCCCTTCCTGTGCCCAAGAAACCCAGCCATGGTCTCACCTCTCCTTCGGTTTTGCCTGCGGAGGAGCCTTGAGCCAGCCCTGGGGACTTCTGCAGGCTGAATGCTGCACAGACAGCTGTGTCCAGGCGCCAGGCAGAGGAAGAAAGGCTTGTGAAACGCTCTCTTTGCTTTTGCTGAAGCTTTAACTATGGTTTCCCAATCCTTTCAGCTCTGCAAACCTCACAGTCCATGCAAATTGTAGCAACCCTGGAATTTCTGTTGGCTGAGGTAGTACAGAGGGCTAAATGCTCTGGAGCATTATTCCACTTTCCATTCTTTGCTTCTCTGACAACCTATTTTGAAGGCTGTGTTATCAGTATCAGACCCAGAGAAGAGGATTAACATGATTAGTCATAAATGGACCGAGAAAACCTCATTTTTGAGTTTAGAGGAGTTCTATTGGTTGCTCTTGGAGAACTTGCAAGTGCAAAGATATTGAGCATCAAATAACTATTTAACCTAGCGTGCCAGCATTGTTTTGCATTGGAAGCTTATACCAGAAACTGAAAAAATCTGGATTTAAATAGCTGTCAGAAAAACTGAAACGGCTTCACAGCTCTAAAGGTTTGAAGAAAATAAATGCAGCCACTAAGACTATATTTTTAAACCCTGGAAAAAATGACATTGAATACACTAACAATGGTGAATTTCATACAGAAGCAAATAGGAATATTGCTCTTCAGCCCTGGGTTTTGCAATAGAAACCAATGTCATTTGGCAGATAGCAAACCGAGGTACAAAGATATAAAACTGTTTTTTTTGTTCTGATGGTCCAGGAGATCAGCTGAGAGCCACAAACAAATGGCAGATCTGCTGCAGAGTATTGCAGTACCTTTCTTACAAGCAGCACTGCCTATCTACAAAGATTTGTATCTGCTACTGGTGATGCTCATGAACACAGCAGAGCTCAGGTCTGAAGGCAGCAGGGTGAGCCCGTGTGCTCTGGGCTCCACTCCAGCTGGAAGTCCTCTCTCCTTGGAGCAATGCAGGATAAGCCACTCAAGTGCTGACAATTGCTGATTCTCAGCCACAGGGCAGCACTAAATTTATCTTCCACATCCCAGTCCTCTCAGGATCTGTACCAGATTTTTCAGCTCACTGGGGGAATCACTGAGCCCTGTGGATGTACTCTGGGGGACGTGTGGAGTGCTGCACAGTGGAGGACCCCTGACCATGAGGGAGACTCCCCACCAGGTCAGATCACCAAGCATTAAGCCATGGGTGTAGCTTACCAGAATCAGTTCTCCATCAAAAATAGTGCCAGGGTTTAATCCCAGAACAGCCATGCTGGGTGACAGCACTGAGAACTGGATGCAGGGGGACAAGGTGCTCTTTGGAGGGAATGGGATCAATGAACTCCTCTGCAGGTCTCAGTTACGGTACAGCTGGAAGCAGGTGGAAGTCTAACAAACCCCTCAGAGTTAAAAATGAACTAACAAAACCACCAGCATCCATCCATCGTTTTTCAGGGCACACAACTTCTGCCTTCCATCTTTGCTTGCAGCAAAGCACATGCTTAAGTGGTTTCCTGCAGTTGGATGTCTTTGCTGAGCCGAGGCCTGCAGGAGCCATTGATCATTTCCACTGGTAAACAACCTTGTTTTTCACCAAGCAGAGAACACATGGATGCAAAAATGCAGGCTGTGGACCAGAGGGTTTTGCAGCCAGCAAACTCAGGGAATATCTTGAGCCTAAAATAAACAGGAAAAAAAAATAAAAAGGAAAGAAAAATTGAGATTCCACCTGCCTCCGACATTCCATGGAGTCCTACAGCTCCTTTTCCAATAAAGTACACCAAGCAGCTTCCAAAATGTAATGTTGCAAGTCGAGCATAATTCATGCATCCAAAATCTTATCAAAATAAAAGATGAAAAAAAAAACCATCCAGGAAAAAAAAATAGACGTTGGCTCTGCCACTGGAAAACTCAGGTTTTGTCATATTAATCAATCAAAATCAGCACAGTATTCCTTTGGTTTCAGGATAAACTGCCATTTCCTAACTTTCAGTGAATAACATCCATTTCAAATGGTCATTTGTCTTCAGGTGCAAAACCAAATCTTCAACCAAGATCATTAGGAATTTAACTAGGCAATTACTGTATTTCTCCCAAAATGAAAAGCTACCCTTCCCAGAGGGCACTCCCTTCCCACTTCTTTGAGCATACCATTTTTTTCAAAATACATATCAAGATGTTATTTTCTCCTTAAATCTCCTTTGAAAGGGTTCCCATCTGTCACTGTGTGCAAGTCTCTTATGCCTTAGGGAAAGGATGTAGCTATGTTTTGGTTATCCCCAGTTACACCAAAATTGCAATGTGTTTAAACAGAAAAACACTGTGATTTTCTGTTTCATACGGAAATTGGAACCTGTGCCAGAGCTCACCCATGTCTTTATGGACAGGATTTGGGCTGACTTGTTCCTCCTGTTGATGCCACCTCCCCTTCCCTCTCGTGGAGGTGAGGCAAACATGGAGACCAGAAAAAAAAAAAATAAAAAGAATTCAGAATCTAGAAATAGATTCTGCCTTGCTTTGGGCTGGTTTTGATTGGCTTCTGTATAATTAGCTCCTGCTCACAGTTTCTGTGATAATTGCACTCTCTATTAATTGAGCATATATCGTACTCCATGCAGTCAGCAAGTGATGAAGCTGTCAGTATTTTGTTAGCTATTACACTGCCTCATTCTTATGGGCTGTTTGATATTGGTAACAAATTAGCCAATTTATACGTCATAAATAAGACTCAAAAGCCCTGCTTTATCAGCTGGAGAGAAAAATACTGTTATCTTGGTTGACAAAATGCTTGTACTAAGATTCCCAGTGCCTTTTGGCAGGAATTCATCAGAGCAGATGTATTCCTTCTATCAGGCACCATTTGGTTCAATTATTCTTAATGTTTAATGGCAGAATAATTGAACCAAATGGTAATATATACTCCCATAAAATACTTCCATCAAATGCTTTAATTGCTGGATCTCTATAACTGTAGTGCTGAGCTCTTTATTCTGCTTATTGACATTTGACAGACAATAATCTTAATACGTTACTTTAATAAATCTCTTGTTGAACTTTCTCAGAGGTGAGCACTAAACCCATGGAAACAGGTGCTCCACTGGTAAATGGGCTGGGGAACTGGAACAAATAGGGGGAAAAGCAAAGTGATGTAAAGCTGCTCCCCAATGACCCCAGACACTCCTGCGCAGCCACCTGAGGCAGCAGGAGGAGGGATGAGGGTGGCCACGCTTGTTCTGTGCTTTCAAGACATGTCCCAAACATCTTCCCCCTGCCAGGTCTAAGTGGAAAAGCAGCTTCTTGTTTTCTACTTACCAGGCGTTTTCTACTTACCATGCTCAAAATTCTTCCTTGGGCAAAACTGTCCCCAAACCGATGAGAGTTTGTGACAGTGATGATGTGGGGTCTGACCCACACTCCATGGAGCTGGCAGAGTCAAAGAATGAAAACCAAAGGTTCCACACACTCCTGACCCTCCCCTGGTGATCTCGAAAGCCTGATGAGTAGACAAAAACAGCTGGAGGATGTCAGGAGATGGAATGAGCAGGAAAGAAGGGGAAAAGCTGTAGGAAAGCAGTATATAACTGCATCCACTGCTGCATGCAGGAAATAAACACCAGTTGCCAGGGAATAACCATGAGCAGGAATGGATTACAGGTCAGGGGAAGACTAACAAACCAGAAGAGGATCCTTGGCTCTCCAAGGTACTGCCTGGCTTCAGTGTTGCTGATTTGGCTAATGCTGGGTACAACACTGACCAGGGCTCCTCGCTGCCAGGCAAAGGACACAACAATCCAGTTATCATGCATCCAGAAATGGCCAGGAGCCACTGAGGAGATGAAGCCCCTTTCTTCCTGCTTCTGGGAAATTCCCAGGCTGTCACTAGCGACAGATTCTAATATTAAACTGATTTAAGGGAAAAGCACAGAAATACCTGCCAGTGTTACATCTCTGTGTCCTGATCTCCACACCACCAAAATCCCTGCGGGCACCACACTGGTTTCGGGAGGTGCACCAGCTCTGGAACTTCTGCCAAAACAGGTAGTGCCCAGGAGGACAGAGCAGCAGAGAAAATAGCAAGAGAAGTGAGTCCCTCCTGGGTCCCCAAAGAGCCCTGCTCTGCTGAGACACCTGCTTTAGCTCCAGACACCGAGCAAACAGAAACGCGGTGCAAAATCCCCTGTGAAGAATTCTACTGGGGATTGTTAGAGGATTAAACAGAGCAGAAGGAATGGGGAAGAGATGCATTTTTAAAGCTTCTCAATTAGTTTTTAATTGCTGGCATCCAGCCAGTCCAGGGGTGCGGGGAAGGGATGGGAACCAAGGGGCCACAGCAGCTGCTCCCACCCCAGAGTCTCCCCATGGCTGGCAGATCAGAACCATGAGGGCTGCGCTGGCTGCAAGGGCAGCCTTCACCACACACTCCCACTTGTACTTTAGGCCTGATAAATTAAACATTACAGTGTTACGGATGTATTTACTGTGCCTAATTAATAAGTAGAATTTTACCAGAAAGTTGTTCTGTTTTTACCATTCTGGTTCCGTTTGTTCTTTTTTGTGGAAAGACAGAATTGAATGAAAATTGAAGGGGTGAAGTCTGTGGAAAAAATCCTACCCATTGAAGTTTTCATCACACTATGGTATTTATGTACAGCACAAGTAAAAGCCCCTTCCAGTGCCTAAAGGGGGCTACAGAAAAGATGAGTGGGACTCATCAGACAGTGTAGGTTTTAAACAGAAAGAGGGTAAACTTAGATTAGATATTAAGAAGAAATTCTTCTCTGTGAGGGTGGTGAGGCCCTGGAACAGTTTACCCAGAGAAGCTGAGGCTGCCCCATCCCTGGAAGCGTTTAAGGCCAGGTTGGATAGGGCTTGGAGCAAGCTGGGATAGTGGGAGGTGGTTGGCAGGGAGGTTGGACTGGATGATCTCTGAAGGTGCCTTCCAACCCAAATTATCCAGTGATTCAGTGAAAAGAAGTTAAAGCAAACCATTAAAGTGGCACCTACTCTTCATCTATGAAATGAATGTTTCATTGTGAATTGCATACACTGAGTTAGGGATGGGAGTCGTGGGACATCTGCAGAGATACTGCACAGCTCTGTCCTGAAGGCTGGTAGTGACACAGGCACTTTCTGTATTACCTGTTTTTAATACCCATCTCAGAAGAGACTTGAACACAGTGTGTGGGTGGTTCCGTTATAACAAGCAGCAGACAGCAGAACAAAAGGAACCCTACATAAAAATCCTGCCATACAGGCTGCAAAAATGGGCTTTGCTTCTGCTGCTGTTGCTGCATTTTCAGATCTTTGCAAAAGCTGGAAACAACTGGGGAAGAACTCGAGCTGTGATGTGAAAAAGCTCAAGCTTAACGATGAAACCTGGAAATCAATCGTTAGAAAGAGGCACAGCTCTGGCAGACCCCTCGGTGTCCTTTGAAAGCAAGCCCTTTTCAAAGGGCAGCCTCATGAGGATGGAGATGGGAATTTCCCAAGTATAAAATCCAATGCAGCTGTCATGCAAGAACAAGCTGGCTTCAGCAGATGGAGCATGACAGTGAGAATTCTTCACGTTTGCGAGCAGCAGTTTCTGCAATGGGTACAATACAGAGGATAGTGGGAAAAAAAAAATCAATAGATGGCTACTGTTAAGGAAATCAATAGGATTGAAGCTCTAAGGCTGAGTTGTTCACATGGAGAACTGACACTGACACCAGTCTGCTGTTGTCCTCAATAGTTTTGTCTCAATGAGGGAGCACTCGGCATTATGGCCATCGGAATGAGGACAGCAGTGTCCTGCTCCCATCATGGCAATCACGGAAAAAGGATTCGTTCTCTGACAAGATTCATTTTGTGTGTCTGAGAAAATTTACTTTCTGCTCCAAGTATTCTCTGAAGCGAATTTAAGGACTGATATACCAGATGTTCAGCGGACAAGCTGTGGAGGTGTGTTACGTCAAGCATTTCACCAGGGCTACAAGACAATAGTTATGGAAAATTAAATGAAAAATTATGTACTGCTTCATTTTCCCTGTGTTTTGCACATACTTCTTTAGAGCACAACTCAAAAGGGATTAACATCTTCACATCACATTTCTCCTGCTGTACAATATGGGAAAATCACTTGGGAAAACAACAGAAAAAGCCTCTGGCACTAAGGGCTTTCCAGCACTTCAGGAATATGAGATTTAGGCTGAGCAGTGCTAATCAATGAAGCTGAACTTCAGTGAATGGACAGGATTAAAAAAGTCCCAGAGAAATACTGAGAATTTGCCTGACTTCCTATTAACACTGGTTTCTCTGGGCAAGCCCTAATAATTTCTGTTGACATCAGACAGGAATGCTACAGTCAGAATTCTTAAAACACCCTTTTTTTCATGTCTGCCTCCAAAATGGAAAAACAAAAGGGGCAGAGAGAAAAGCACCCCACCCACTTCAGTGTGAGGAAGAAGAAGGGCTAAGTTCACAGCTGATCTTGCCCAAACATCTCCAGGAGCTCCTTGCACAGAGCTGCCAACACCGACACACTTCCCCCGGCACCCGTCTCAGAGGGGAGTCAAACTCATCCTAATGACCTACTCAAGAGCAGAGGATTTTAGGTCTGCTAAGAAAAGTTTTACACCTTCACAGTAAAGTTTGAGCTGGTCTGTACGTGGCACAGAGCTGCACAAGGGCAGGACCTGCTTTGGCATGCATTTGCTATGCAAACCCCATCTCACCCATGGCTTGGTGGCAGAGGGAGAATGAGCCCTCTGATGTTCAGTGGTGGCACTGCTGGGCTCCAATTGAAACACAGCACGAGCCCCTCCAAAGCTGCAGGTTGGCTGCTTCCACAGCACTGGCTCCCCTACAGCCCAGGATATTGAGGCTGTGGGAGAGCAGCTCCACGCTGCTGCCAACATCCTTTGAATGAAGCCTCTGGCCCCACGTTGCTGGGGCACGGGGTCAGGTTTGCTGAGCAGGCAGCCAGGTAAGGCAGGGCACAAAATACCATTTGTTTCCTGAACTGTGCTGACTTCCAGGGCAAAGTCTTAATGGAAGCACAAGGAAGGAGAGTTGTTACAGGGACTGAGCTGCTGAGTATTGGCCCATGTTCGGTCACGGAGCCAAACAGAGCAGTGCTCATGAACAAAGCAGCATTTTCTAAGCCCCCTTATTGACCCACCTGTGAAACAAAAGAAGAACATCCCTCCTAAGCGCTTGCTGCAATGCCCTTTCTTGCCTCTTATTTTTTATTTCTGTTTTGGAGCAGCAATCAGCATCTAACTCTAAAGAGGCTGCCACATACAATTACAGAGGGAAAGTCTTGAAGGACACAGTGCTGAAGCAGAGAGACATTTGAAATAAACTTAAAGGGAGCAGCTTTGTTTGGCTGTGTGGCCTTTTGCAGCCCTGTAATTCTTTACGTCGATTATAATAGAAAGATCAAATTTCTCATTTTCTCATCTCTGTATCTAGAGAAATGCAAAAATTCTTACACTTGATCTCTCTGAGCCCTCCTTTCCCAAATTTGCTTACCCATACTTTGTCACTGTCACCTCTTTGACGATGGCCTGCTTGTAGGCGTCCGTGCGTTCAGGAGAGTTGCTCTGCTAAATACAAAGGACCCAATTTCCAAATCCCATCATGCCGCACATCCCAACAGCACTTAATTCATGGAGCAACCAGTTTCTGTCAGTTGCTTCCTCCTCTTCAGGTTTGGCTATCCCTCTTAGATTTCACTATGAATTAGCATGGATTTAACCTGGAATTGAGGGCCCGGCTATTCTCCAATCTTTGCAGACACAAGGAGGTACAGAATGAGGCATCTCCTGTCCCAATGTGATGGGAGAAGGGAATATTCCCTTTGCTCATGCTTTCTCCTTCTTGATGATGTGGCAGGACTTCAAGGACCCAACGAGGGCAGATGTGGGAAACCATCACAACTCCAGTGAGGAGCTTCTTCCTTGTAAGCAGGGTGAGGTACAGCACACGTGTGAAGCAGAGCCCTCAGGACCAGTGAAGACCCCCCTGCCATCCCCACCCAGTAAGCTCCTCACAGCTTTTTGCCCTCTGCCTGCCCATCAAGGCCACTTTGTACTGATGGAACAGAACGTGGAAGGGGTAACTCATTGGAAGCAGCCTGTGTCTATCCACACACCAAAAAGTCCTGTCTCTGGCCTGACACTGATTCAACATACACAGAAAACCTTTTCCCTCTTCAATTCTCTAAGTCCTATAGCAGAGGAATGGCCCCAAGATATGGGGAGCATCATATGCTATGAAATACTTTACTATTGCTGTCTCTGCACCACTCAGCACCCACAAACATGAACAGAACAGAAATGCAAAAGGCCAAATTCACATATACACCAGAGATCCCTCTGCAATCTGCTACTAGGTCTTGGGATAAGTCAAACTTTATCTCATAGTAGTTATCTCTGAGGAGTAACATGAAATAACCCATGTATACTTCTATTTTTAATCTTTAGCTGGTACTTTGTGAGACTGAACAAAGGCACAGACGTGTTGAGGATTCTACCAAGGATGCATCTGTCTCCAGATGAAAGGATCCCGACATCAAACTGACTGCAGCTGGGATGGGAAAAGTTTTAAATCACTGCGATCAACACAAGTTTTGCACCAAAGTACAAATACACATGTCATGATTTCCTCTGGGTGACAGGCAAATCTTGTTATTCTACTTATGAATGGGCCTCATTAAGTAGAAAAAAAAAGTGTTGGTGCAACCTGTTCCTTTTTAAATTAAACATATTAAAGCTGATAGATACCCCTAATTCTCTGCTCAGCCTTTTATGCATTGCAGTAACACCACATCCATTGTTAAGGAAAGTCTTGAGTTTGCATAATCTGCTTTTCATTTCCCTGGCAGCTGCAGATCATTCTTGGTGACTAAATTAAAAACAGTTTCTTTCAAGAATGCACTGGCTCTGTCCTTTTTCCTCCCTGTACCTAAAAGTTAAGAAGGAAATAAGAAAACAAAGCCTTCCCAACAAGCATTAAATCCTATCAGATCAGGCTGGAAGGTCACCTCATCCATCCCTCTGCCCTGAGGCAAAAAATCAACTCTTCTTAAGCCATCCCTGACAGATGCTCATCTAACTCTAAAAAGCACCCATTGATGATTTCACAGCCTGTTCCTTGGCTTACCTCATGGCTGCAGGGCTGACCTCAATGTCCCTTACCACAGGCAAAGCTCCTCACTGCTTGTCCTGTCCACACTGGACTTGGGGAGACTATTTCTCCTGGAAGAAGAGTATTTCTCCTCCCTTTGAAGCAGCTCTTTACATGCCTACCAAGCTTTCCTACGCTTTTCACTCATCTCTTTTGAACATGACTGTCTACAAACACTCTGAAACACAGCCCTGTTTCAGAGCCCAGCACTCCTGAATGGGCAAGTCAAACGCTCCTCAGCCCATTTCTGCTCCTGCTTTTATTCCTGTTGTACAGGAGCAGGAGGAGAACACAGGAGGTTGAGGTCTTTGCCTCTGCGGTCAGCACCAGACAGGCCAGGAAGAGGCACTGAGAGGATTCCAGGCTGGATTGCAGGCTGGTGCCCACCCTGTCACTGGTGCCTGCTGGTAGCAGGGTGTTAGCCTGGACCTGGCAGATGGGCTGACCAGAGCACACTCAGCTCCCAGGCAGGCCGCTGGATGCTCACACAAGACATCCAGCCCCAGGCCACCCAGCCCAACCACACAAACCAGGCAAAACCCAGCGGTGTGGGCTCAGCCAGTTTTGAGGATGACACCACAAATAGAGAGGAAGCACAGGGAGCGAGCTGTGTGAGTGGAAAAGGGAGAAAAAAAATCCAGTAAGTTTAGTAGAGGAACGGGAAAGAATCTGAATGAGAAATCAAAACGTGCAATGACCTGCTTTCTCCCACTTGTCCCTTGCTAGAGCTGACCTTGACTTCAAAAGAGACTCCAATTTCCTGAAAGGCAGCAAAAACAAGGAATGAAATCTCACAATCAGTTGAGGCTTATAGCAGCACTGAATACTTGCATTGTACATGTCAAGTAATAAAGCACTAAGCCCAGGAGGTTTTGGGATTTCTGTAAGTTGACAGCTTTTATCAGAGGACATGGTTTGGCCGGCACCTGGTCCTGTGCACACAGAGTTCCTGGCTCTTCCAGCCCAGTGAAGCTGCTCAGACCTGTGTTTCACGCCACTCTTCAGTCCTGCACTCAGCTCTCAGCACAAGGGAACCATCCAGGCCAACCTGACACTCAATGACCAGAGGATATCACCGTGGGTGCCCAGGTCTGAAAGGCCCCAAGGCCACCAGGCCCTGCTCACCTCGGAGGGCAGTGCGAGCGGACAGCCCTGCTTGGCATCTCATCCAGTGACTGATGTGCATGGACATGCTGCTCCAACCACAGCAATTCTGCGTGATACCAGCTGCTTTTCCGCATGCAGGGAAGCACAGGCCTGACAAATGGGATAGTAAGCGCTCGTTAAGGACATTACTCCCGAACTCCCAGCTGTTACACATTTGCTGTGAGAATATAAAGGTATCTTGTTAAAGACGTAACACGATGTCAGCATGAACAGTTTCCTCCTGTTTTGCCTTCCAAGTGCCCCGTCCTACACGTATTAATGCAGGTTGAAATTTCCAGATTTAAAGGCTAATTAAATCCCACTTAAAACTTTCACAGAGGGGATTAACTGGAACTCACCCACTGCTTGTGCCGCTGTTTGGATTGTGCACGGGGTCCCTGCTTTGGGTTTGAGCTGTACAAGGCTGGGGGAGCGGAGCTGGGGTCCCTGCAGAGGTGGGGGACATCAGACAAGTAGACACAGAGCAGATGGGGAACCAAACCACACTCTTGACAACTTGCGTTGCTTGAGCAAAGGCAAAATCACTTTCCATGCACTTCCAGTCCCTTCCAGGCACCACAATCAACTGCAATTTGTAAGACCCAAAAATCACAGGAAGTGCAACCAGAAAGCCTTTCCTAGGGAGACCAAAAGCAACTTTACACTTTTCCACATGCAGAGAAATGACCCGTGCAAATCAAACCAACCAGTCCACAACACCACAGTGAGCTGGCTGGGCACAGCCAGAGCCCCTGGCTGCAGCCACTCCACAGTGCCTAACTAGTGAAATGACAAACCTATGAAGTTACCAAACCAGAAAAATCAGAGAATTTTTGATATTACATCTGAAAAATAAAAATTACACTGTTCTGTTGTGTATATGGCTTAAGAGGAATAAAACCTGCATGTATTGTCATGAGCCTATGTATAAGAAAAAACATATAGAGATAAAAAGATCTACTTTTTTAGATAAAAGGTATATAAGAGTATAGCAATATTACCTGATTGAAACTAAATTCCTGTGCAATTGATTTCACCCACCTGCCACAAAATGCTGAATGGAGGAACACAGAATACAATAGACAAATTAAGCAATTTTCTATTTTATAGAAAGGACAAAGTCATTAAACATGTTATTTTTTTCATTTATTTGACGAAACTGTGTACATAGCATTAATCTTTGCAGAGCAGTAATCGTGTACACACACAATGAATGGTTTTGAGACCACAATTTAGAGACACGGCGTGAGACAACACTGCACAAACAGTTCTTCCACAGAATGCTTCTGTTTCCAGTATTAAAATATATAAAATAGAGTGAGACTGTTTTATATATTGTGGTGAGGTAAACATCTCTTCCTTCAGAGCATTGTGTGCTTCTATGCACCTTCCAGGGAGCTGCTAACGATACCCTTCTCCTTCATTCCATCAATAACTACACACCTCGTGGCATATTTATTGCTGTTCTAATGGTCACAGATTTTTTCCTTGAGCAATATGTAGAGAAAGGAATGGAGAACAAAAAACCTGCAGGAATTGATGATAGCAACCTATCCACGCTATTTGTGTCAAGAGCCAAAGATCAGTGCAGATAATTTATTTTGAATGTAACAGTTCTAATGGAAATGTCATGAGAAATTTATTTACATTTTTCTAAGTGGAACACGGTATTGATTTGAGCCGCTCAAAAAAAATCACAATTAAGAATTTATTACACAAATTTTTACCTCTCTGCCCATTTACAAGACCAGATCATAATATCCCTTCATTTGTTTGCTGTTCAAATTTATCGACAATTTTCAGCACGTAAGTCCTGGGCCGAGGGAGATTTGTACTGGGTTCTTTAGTTACATGAGTTGTTTGCTATCGCCTTCTGTTCCCTGAATGAATGATTTGTGTAATTAACAGGCTGAATTTTGACTGTTACAAAAGAATATACAATCAAAATAAATGTCGGTCAATATCTGAGTACTAAAACTTAGATTTTTTTTTTTTCCCCCCCCTTGTACATATTTTTACTGATGCCTGAGAAATCAAATACCTTGAAAATGGAAAAGTTCATTTGTGTTTTATTCCAAATAAATCAGAAATGGTTTCTGGAAGTTAAATCAATTGAAGAATACTCCATGCTCCTGGGCAGAAAACTGCTTCAGTTTCTCATCTTATTTTAAAACCTCACAGCAGTGACATACTTATGAAAGAGGTTATCTTAAAAAGTTAGCAGCCATTTTCCTTCTGGCAGACACATCCTCCTGGAGCTCCCTGTATGGCCCTGCTACACCTAGAAATACTGCCCCTCATTTCCAAAAACTAGAAAATAAATGAATCACATTTCACAGGCTTATAGGCACAGTAAAAGAGTGGAAGGTCTTTTCACTACCAACTGTTTAATCCCTTTTCCTATCGTGAGGTATACTTTGGCATCAACAAAAGGAAATCGTCTTAAGGCAAAATCAGTGGTTGCTAAAAAAAGAAAATAAACATCATTCATTTTAATAAAAATAGGTGTTGTAAGCACAATTTTTTACATTATTCTAGAAGTCCATAAAAATATAAACCCGTTATTAGTTTGCTGACACTTTACAATATAAAAAAATTAATTAAAATATTGTGAAATAGGTGACCTACATGTGTTTGATTAAAGAACAATCCTGCTGATACAAGTCAACCATTAATTATTGTACTTTATCATGAGTTTATCAGTGACAATTTTGGAAGGAGAGACAAAAAAGAATTTTATGAAGCGAAGTATTACTCATTACAACTGTAACAAAATTACCAAAATTAGATAAAGACATAAAAACTTCTCAAGATTGTAGCTGCAAAAGTTCTGAAGCCTAACTTGCAAGCCCAAGGCCCAAGCTGGCCGCGTGTCACAAATGAAGTCCACCAAACCTGACGACTGCTTAGGAAAACTCCACTGATCCTCTGAAATAACAACAGGAGTGATGTCTTTCCGTGAGAATAATCTTCAGGGTGTTATTTTTTGGCCACACTAGCCACTGCCTTCTTTGCTGCATCCTCAAGGTCATTGGCAGATGTGATGGGGAGTCCACTTTCACTCAGAATGCGCTGGGCTTCATGGACGTTTGTTCCTATAAAAGAACAGTGACTATAATTAGCAATTGATATCAATGAATAAATGAATGTCTTCTAGCACATCTCTATAAAAGCAGTTAATGCTTAAAACTACACACCATTTCAGTTTAACAACAGATTCAATCAGTGGTTTAGACTGAGTTGAGAAGGAACTCTTAATTTCAATGGCGACTGTGACAGACAACGCAATCTGGTAATAGCACTTGTGTGCACCACAGGGGGGCTTTATGAGGATTAGGGGGTCAATCCAGCATCCACTAGAGACAGCAGGGACATCCAGCAAGAGCAGTGGATAATGGACCACGGATCAGGCCTCTAAGACACTCAGATCTAACACACTTATTAGCCACAATCAGCTACAGCTAATCAGCAGTCAGAGAGTCAACAATAACTAAAATTCACCCATCGTAACTGAAAACTGCAAAATGGGCTAAGGAAAGGCAAATATTTGGGGAATCCTGAAAAATATAACTGGTTTTGAGCTGCTCTTGAATATGCTTTTGCATTTCTGCTAAAAAGGGGGAACACAGAGAACTCTGAAGTATTCAGCGTGACACCATTCCCTCCTCTTATTATTACAATCACAGAATCATTTAAGTTGGAAAAGACCCTTAAGATCATCGAGTCCAGCTGTAAACCCAGCACTGCCAAGTCCATCACTAACCCATGTCCCTGAGCACCACATCTGCCCCACCCCAAAGGAGACTGTACAGATACAAAAGACAAGGGCTCCATTTTGTAAGTAAATAGCTCAACTTTAGTCAGTAGAATACATGCACAGGAAAGGAGAAAAGACCCCAAACTGAAAAAGATATTTTGGGAAAGTACGTTTTCCCCACTGCTCACGCTTGTATGAAAGACAAGCACATCACCTTCCCATTTATTTTAGCTGACTGTTTTTGGAAAACCAGGAAAAACCAGAAGATCTGACATCTCCAGAGCTTTCTCCAGCAAAGCTGGGTGACACTTTTGATCACTGCTACGCTCTGTCCACAGAAGAACCTGGAGTCAGATATCCTACTGAGGAAGCAGAATCCAAACTTTGGGATCACACACTGGTCAGAAGCACAAGGCCCTGAGCTGATGCTCTTTAGAATCATTTCTATCCCCCTCCTCCATGCCATGTTCCTTGTTCATTTGCCATGTCAAAATGCTTAATTACTTTGTAATTCCTAGACCTAGCAAAATGAATTTTAATTATATTTGGAGCTATACACTAATTATACCCTTAATTATTAACCAAGCAAGAAGCAGACTCTTTACTGTGCAGCTTCCAGAATGCTCATTTTAAAGGATTTTTTTTTTTCTTGGCAGACTTCATAAAACGTCTGAAATGGCACAACAGAAGTGGAGAATTTCAAAAGCCTGTTTCATCAATGTGCTCAAGTCAGGATTCCCACTCCTGGCACTGAAAGGGAGCAAAGACATGCCTGTCACAGCAGGCCCAGCACTTTGTGATGGGAGAGGCAGGTGTTGGGAAGAGGAATGTGGGACCCCATCTGCTCCCTGTGTAAAGGCCCTGGCAGAACAGGTCATGCTTCCCATCGATATGCAGAGGACGCACTGTAGGACTTGTGTAGGAAGGTCAAAGATATCTGAAATCTCTGACAGAAGGGGGATTTGGTTGCTTGGTAACACCCAGAACTGTTCAGAACTTCTCCTGTAGAAAAAACCCCAATATTACGGGCAAAAAAAGAGCATAAGGTAAGATTTTTGTTCAACCATCCTGCGTGAGATAATGTGGAGGCTGCTGCTTGTCAGCACAGAGCTGCACAGGGGAGGCATTGCCAAGGACCTCTTCTCTGTTAAGTCCCTCACATTTGTACAGTGACTCCCATCAAGCCTTGAAGGTTTTGTCTATTATTTAGATACAATTGTGATAAACATTTAAAGCAGTCGAGATCGTACCGATTTTTCAAACAGGATTCTATAAGACAAAGTGTTTTGAGGAGGAAAAAAAATGGAAAGAGGTAAATTTTCCTGGAAATTTTCCCACTGAGAAAAATTATTGTGCTGTTTGTGATAGCCATGTACTTAAAACTAACTTTTGCTCTTCACTAAGTGGCCAATATTAATTTACTAACGGGTCAGAGAGGCAACAATACATTGGATCTGTTCTGCACTGCATTGATTGCTCTCCACACCACTTGTCTAACATGCATTACAAAATCAATACAAAACATAAGCCCCTAAGAAGGGAGGGGGAGTTTATGCAGGGAAATGAAAAGATGAAAGCTAAAAAAAAAATTAATAAATCTCACTGCAGTCAAAGGAGTAAGAGTACATTTTGTATTTATTAAATAAAACACTTTTATAGGCAAGCCATACAACTAAACACATTGTTCAGCAAGCATTTCCTTTGCTGTAATTTTCTTTTTTTTTAGTGATGGCTTTTTATCTCATTGTGATTAAGAATTTTAGCTATGTGGAGAATATGGAAATTATAATGAGAGCCTGCTGAAAGCAGAGGTAAGATATTGAAAATTAAACATTCAGAAAACACTGGAAACATTTAGGAATCTACAAAGAGTCTTGTTGCAGTAGATGGTAAAATAAACAAATAAAGAATCCCACTCTTCCAACATTAACCTCCTGCCACTGGATGGTGTCAGAGAACTGTAAACAGAATCCCATACCCAGGCTATCAGAATAACCTGCCCTTCACCTGTGCTGCAGCCAGCTGAGAACAGAAAATTCACAGGACTGAAGGCTGGGGGGTTTTTGTTGTTGTTGGGTTTTTCGTTTGGTCGGTTTGGTTTGGGTTTCTGTAGGTTTTTGTTTGTTATTTTTTAAACTGGACTCTATTAAGGGAATGGTTTTCTAACAAGAAAAAGAAGTTTTTTGCCTTCTGACACATATTACTGTCAATGACACTCCATGGAAAGCCAGGAAAGATGAATTTTAACAGCATTACCTTCAGGCTTTGTAATCTAAACATCCTCCTGCTGAAACCTGGGTTCTGAAACCACCTCTCAGTCTGTGTACATGCAATCTCTCACATTTACACTTCCGTTGCCTTGAAATCTCTGCTATCAGTAGCAAATATATTCAACTCATTACCAACAAATCCTAGTCATAATTATTCTGTCCAAGCATGTTTCTATAAATGGTAGGATTATGCCAGCACGCATCATGGGAACTGCAGAGGCTGAATGAAAATCAAACAAATAAAACACCCCCAATCGTACTTCGTATGCAGGATTTGGATAATGTTCCCTTATTCACTGGCACTGCCATAAAACCATTAGGAACAGGCTAAATTGCCACTGTTTAATGCTGATGCCTGCAGAGGATGCAGGAGTCTGCAATGCCATTTCTGGCTTTTCGGGTAAATAAGATATTAGGGGATAAGTTATACACATTGGGAATATAGGAAAGAAGACTAAGACGTAAAATAATCTGATCTACCCAGAACATCCTGCTATAGCAAAAAAACTCACAATATGCAGAATGTCAAAGAATATTAGACATGAACACGTTGTGCCCATGTCACACTACCAACAGCAAGGTGCCAGCTTTGATACCATGCACTGCTGAGTGCACTGAGAGGCAAATCCACCCCCCTCAAAGAAGTGTGACTTTGCAATACCCCATCCTTCTCTCTTGACAGGCAATTTGGGAAACTAAATCAAAAAATCAGACACACCGAACTAAACCATACTTGTGAGTGAGATACACAAGCTTTAGCAAAACTTCATTTGTGTGTAAAAGATTTCCAAACATTTTAAAAAAAATATTTAGATTCTGAAAAACACAGAAGGTGCTTGCAACAACGGAAAATATAAAAGGAAATTTTTGAGTCAGATGCTTGAATAAAAGCCAACTTGCTCCTAGCAGAGTTTCAACGTATAAAAGTGGCTCTAATTCCTCCCAATTCTTCTTGTCCTGTGACCAAAGAAGCACAGAATTCACTTCTTGAAAGAGAAAGAACATATAATTTTCAGCATAGGAAGCAGACATCTAATTCACAATTCTTTTTTATTCTCCCTTTTTTTCATCTAACTCTGAGCTACATAAACGAGAAACAAGTTTTGGCTTCCGCTCAGCACTCCCAGCTAGTTTTCACAAAACTTAACTGAAGTACATTACATTTTAAAGGGAAAAAAATCCTGCATAAACTCAGCAGCAGTTAGTTTTCGATCTGAAAAAGATAAAATCTCAAATATGTGGTTTCTCCATTTGTCCATGAGCTTTTTAAACAATAATCCTGTGTCTCAGCTGGTGAGTTCCTTACTGATAAGGGAAGTAAACATATGTAATTATAAAGTTACCATTTTCAAAGAGCAGAGTAATCCTTTCTTTATCCACTGGTAAAACGGTTTGTAATTATTATACAACTGAGAACAAAGATTTGTCCACAGAATCCTGCTAAATCAAGACAGATTTGACTGATTAAAACTCTAGTCATCAAGACACTTGTAGTACAGTGCATGCGGGCAAAGAGTCTTTAAAGTGCAGGCCACAAATCTGTTAGACTTATGGAAATAATCACAAACCTTCTGTTGGAAAAATGTTCAAAATGGAAATCCAAAAGATTTCTTGCCCCTTTTTCTCCTTTTGAACTGTAAAAGGTTATCAGTGATGTTTCAAAAAGTCTGGGGTAGTCTTATTACTTCCACAGTACTCATTATTAATTCAAAATCCTTATATGTTTAAATAACCCGGTGTGAGTTCAAAGAAGAACAACAGCGACGATTAAGGATCCAGAGGGACTGATTTCTGAAAAAAGATTAAAAGGACCAAAGAGATATATAAAAATATATCTTGCTTGGTTGGGTGATTAAGGAGGCAGAGAAAGCAGGAGGAACTATCTAACAGTTTTTAAGTACAACATCTGAAGGTTGTAAACATCACAGCTCTTCATGTAGTATGAACTAGGAATGAAAGAAGGAATTAAAACCTTCTGCGACAAAGATTATGCAGAAGTCGGAGCTTTGCTGTATTATTATGGCACTGAGTTTCCTTAAAAACCCCATGGTATGACCATCTCCAGAGTCAGCAACTAGTCCAGGAGAAGCATTATTACAAAGAGTGAAGTAGTAAAACAGTAGAGCGTGAGCAGCCTCGGGAAGATGGTCACCAAAAGATATTTGCATCAAAGCCTGTGTTCAACATCCTGAAGACTCAGCTTCGATCTCTGTGCACGAAGCAGCAAACGACTCCAACATCACAGGCACAGGTGGGACAGGAACCTCTGCAGGGCTCCCTGCAACCTCCAGGCAGAAACATTCCTGCTCCACACCTTCTCTTCCAGACAAACTCTGCAGTGCAGTAGCACTGAGACTCTCCTCATTCAGCCCAGCTTTGCCTCTTGTAACCTCTCAGAAGTCATATCAAAACACAAAAAAAGTCACTCTTTTTTGTATACAATCATGGAAGTATCAAAATTACTGGAGAAAGGTCAAGCAAACCCAGTGGCAGACCCAGCGGGCTGCAGTTGAAAATAAGCAAGCTGATTTTCTTGTTTCTCTTACAAGAGTTCCAAATGTTGCAATAGAAGCATCTTGTTCATAAGGAAAACTAATGGCTTTTTCAATATCTTCACTTAAAAAACAGTAGCTACAATAGATGAGCAGTCTTGCAGAGCTGACAGATAAACTTTTTCCCAGCTGTGACAGACAGGAAAAGTTTTCTTGCTATGAGGAAAAGCTAAACAACATCGCCTAGAGCTGATAAACAATGAGATTTTGTATTATTAAACTTTTCTGCTTCTAACCAACATCCATCAGTCTCTCCTTCATCCATATTAAGCTATTTACTTAGTCTCTTAAGGTGTTGACTGGTGCTGCATCATCCACAGAAAATTTTCACAATGTTTCTAAAATCCGTTTTAGAGTACTTAAATTTCCCTGCACTTACCACAGCAAAAGTCATGCCAGCATGTGTAGTGTAGCATGAGGATGAGGGATGAGAAAACCCCCTTTCTCATGAAGGACAAAGTGAGTATTCCCCCTAACCAAAGGGCTTTGTGGGCAATCTGCACCTTCAGGAGTCCTGGTGATGTTATATTTTGAAAAGGAAAAAGTGTGGTGTGTTCAGAACACATTTTCCTCCCCCCTCTATCATAGTGTAAAAAAACACCTTAGTTTTGTATCTCAGGTCCGTGAAGTGATGCGTTTCCTCCTTTCATCACCAATGCTGAGTGACGGGACATTTTATGCTCTTTAGACACATCCAAGCACGAATATTGATGGCTTTGAGGAAGAGGCCTTACAAAACTCCCAGAAACCCTTCTGTTTTCCAAAACTACTTAGCCAAAAGGAAATGTTTTAAGCTTACCAGAGTTGTGTGCTGATTGCAATCAAAGCACTTTTCACACAAGGGCAGAACAATCTCCCTCCCTCCTTCAGGGCACTTCTCAGAAGTTAGAGGCAGAACTCCACACCCACTGCCATTATATTAAAGCTTGAAACTTCCAAAGAGTGCTCGTCCTCACTCTCTATTGCTTTTTTTGTTTTTTGTGTAACAATGTTGGATGTACTAAAATAAAAATATTCCTTACCATTACCAAATCTTCTGGTTTTAAATGGATTTTAGCTGGGCTGGGTATTTGGGCTGAGGAATACGTTACAGTAATTTCTCTCTCACAAATACTGTTTCAAACATCTTTCTTTTAATTACAGGATTGGAGTAAATTTAAGGAAACTACACTTTGCTGCAGGTTTAGCAATAATGGAACTGCATTCAGCAAAAAAAAAAAAATCATTTGAAAGAGAAATACCTTCCAGTAAACAGAAACTTGCAGCAAAATAATTCCTATTTGCATTGCAAATCTTATAGGCAAACTCATAACGCTTCCACTGCAAAATTTCACTGCTTCAAGTACCACCAGGGACCACAAATACAGAAATACGAGTTTACTGACTTCAGGTCACGCTGTGGCTGGAGAACTGGACATTTTCTTACTGTGTGGGTCCAACCTGTTTAGAGCTTTGAGATGGAAGAAAGCCCAAGTGGGTTACTGGCCACCTGAGGGATGATTTGGGTCTGAAACCACCAGCACTCACCTTCCAGTCTGACCACCAGAGGTACTTTCAGCTGAAGCTCTCGACAGGCTTTGGTGATACCATTGGCTATGATGGCACAGTTCACAATCCCACCGAATATGTTTACAAGGATTGCTTCAACCTGGAGGAAAGAAACAGAGCAGGAAGCAAGTAGGGGGTTGTTTATGTCTGGTTCGGCTTTGTTTATAAATACAGGTAAAAGATCCAAACCAGGGAAGAAATTCCCCTCAGTCAAGCAGGTTCTCATTTATGGAAGGTACAAACTTCACCTCTGCTCTCAGAGAACTTTGAGTCTATTGTTGCTGTAGTGTACAGCAGTGATTAATTGTCTTGGTCTAAACTGGTATGGTAATTAATGTCATAAACACAGTATTGTGCAAAAAAAAGGTGAATTTCTACAAGTAAGTATAAATAAAAAGAGCTTAAACAATCTATATTTTGGGGTTTTTTTAAATGTATTGAATAATCATCAGAGGTTGGAGCTCAGAAAATAGTGTATGAATGTGTGATGCACATGCAATGAAATATTCATGTGGACACTTCACATGACAATCTGGATCTTCACTTTATCACAAGCAGTACAGAGGAAAAGGTAATATACTTGCCCTGACTTGATAAAGAGAAGTAAAAATGCCTTCTAATTAACAAAGAGAGGCATGTAATGAAGAGCATTCATTACAACAGGTTACCTGATAACCTCAAAAAACTGCTATTCATCAGTTTCTGGAAAATGCAATTTCTGCACCTAACTCACAATTAAATTACCCTTCACAACATACAAGACATTAATACACACAAGATGTTAATATAATTCCTTTCCACTTGCTAAGGCAGTATAATATTAACCCAAGCACATACGCCAGGCTCCCACCCATGCCTTATTATGCTGAGGAGGTCACCCTAAGGATGTGGCTGTGCTGTTTCTCGTCCCACAGTGGGGCTAATCCACAACACTTGGGGTGCTCTACAATAAGCTTCTCTGGGTGTCACAAACAAGCTTTGCCAGAATCATGTTGACTCAAAAAACCGACAAGATGAAGAAGAGATTAGGTCCGAAGGAATGAAATATCACTGGATTTCACTTGTGCATGATGTCAACTGCAATTACGCTTAACTCACTGCACCAGATGAACGGATTCACTGTGCCCACCGCCAGGTAGCCAGACTCATTCCAGCACCAAGGAAATTCCCTGCGGTCACACATGTTTATAGCTCTGCACAATTGGGTTTAATGTTTCTCTGCAGACAAAACGTGACAATTAACTCCTGTGATGTGCAGTCACACACCACAGACTGAAGGCTCACCACTGGTAGTTACACTGCCATCCACAGTACAGAAGGGAAACAAGACATCTCAACAAATGCTTTTTACTTCCCACAAGAAATTACCTCGGTCTTCAAGCAGTTCTCTAGCCTGTGAAAACCTCATTTACTGGTGTAAACGCAGCGTTTGCATTGCACCACCGAATCACAGAAACATGGAACGGTTTGAGTGGGAAGGGACCTTAAAAATGATCTTGTTCCTACCCCCTGCCATGGACAGGGACATCTTTCACTAGGCCAGGTTGCTCAAAAATTGAACTCCAGCGCTCACACCACAGTCATAAAACAAAGCTGGCAATGGGACCATGTCACTGACACCTTGCTCATCACCTGCTGCTCCTTTCAGCTGTAAGACTTTTCCTGATGCTTCCCAAAAGTGCTCAGAACAGCTCCCATCTGAACATGTGGGACATAGCCCCATTTTCTCTTCTCAAGTTTATTAGACACCACCTCTTTGATGTGGTGCTGATGTGCCAGGACACTGCCTCCCCCTGCTACTTGTCTCCTCTTACTACTTGCAGTGGAGTTAGTTATCCAATAAGACCTTCAGAGCATGAAATACCTCTAATGCTACATAAGTAGAGCAATAATTAATAATAAACTCCCTTATAAACCCTGATATCCAAATTTCTACCTCTGAAATCAGGTACAATGATTCAGTACATGACACCAACCTTTTCAGTTCATGGAGCCTGCACAGTAACAGCCTGGATATGGCTCATGGCATAGCTTCCTCATCCCAGGCCAGGCACACCAGGCATCAGAAGGAAATTTATAACCCAATCAAACCAGAACATACAATTTAATTTATTTTATAACCCTTTCTTATAGATTTGACACTTCCATGTCATATTAAATACACGCATTTACCAGTTTAGGGTTTACTGGATATTAAGCTGGTGATGCCATCGCAATTATTTATTTCACCTTTGTGTTACAAAATCCTTAACTCTGCAGAAGCTACCAACGGTAAAACCTTAGAAGGCCTCTTCTCTGCCTTGCTCCTATTGCTTGTGCACACAGAAACTTTCCTGCCGTTAGGAAGTAAAACAACCTAAAAGGAAAAATGGGGCCCTTCAAATTCTTATCACATTAACCATCATGGCACAGATATCTCTGTGCAAAGCAATTTGGTGTTAAAACACACTAGTGATAGATTCTAACAGTGGGACAAGCCACACACACCATTCCACCCCTTCTAATACATCCTCCTAATTCAGGGACATTGCACCAGACATGTGACAGATCAACTTAACCAAGTGTGTTTACATTATTAGAGATAAGGAGGAGGATTTTATGTCCAGTACAGATATTTTAATTCCTAACTCAGACATTCTCATTTAAGGATCTGCTTTTCAGCTCTCAAGCTGAATTCTAATCAGGCCTTCTAATCCATTGGCAGCAAAATGAAAAAAAAAAGTTGAAGGAAATTAGATGCAGCTTGGATAATTGATGTTGGTATGCTTGGCTTTAATAAAAATACACTGTTAAATTAGAGAAGAGTCTAAAAGGATTCAATCAATAAGAAACGGAATCAGGTAGAGCATTCGATCTTGGGGTTTATTGTAATCTTCCAAATAAGCCAAAAGATCAGTTCAAATCATGCTGAGATTCACTTTAACTCTGCTGAACTCTGTGAACATTGTTTATATGTCCTTCTGTAGCCTGACCAGATCCTGCATTTCCAGCTCAAAGAACTTTAACATTCAGACCCAGCAGATGGATGAAGAGGTTTTCAGTGGTTCATGTGCACAGAGAATGCACAATCTCTGTATTACTTGAGTCTATGAGAAAAGTAAACCTCTCATTGCAGATCAGAACCATCATATATCCACGTGCTGAGTGTCTAATGCATATGAACTATCAGACATATTAAGGAGAGGGCAAACTGCCTACAGACAGAACAGGTTACTGAATACATCATTATCCTAATAACCACTTTTACCCACTAGCATGCCTTATATTTTTTTTCTATTTCAGCACCATTATTAAATATTAAATTATTAACTAAAGATAGCACCATGTCCATGGTTTAAGCTTTTTCTTCATCCACCAAAACAACTGACAGATGCGAAATCACCATCAGATATACTTCCAACTTATCATGGATTCCTCTAGAGAAACAAGGGAACCTCCGATAGCATGAAGATATCACCATCAGTGTTAGTAAAAACCCACAGTCTGCCAGGCCTCAGCACCAACGCTGGGAAGCCAAAGGGATAGAACCTGAGTGTTGCACTATCACTGCCTGTGTGTTAGACATCCTATCAAATCTTTGCAGATACTGGAATATCCATTAATCCCACTCCAAAATGCTATAAGAACATATATGCAGACACGCAGAGTATTTTCTCTCTTTATATAAGAAACTAAATATATTTATGGATAGCTATATCTATATGAAATCTATGTTGCTTTATTAATAAAACTAACAGTTTTAATGTACAGTGATTTTTTGGTAAAGTCAGCCTTGACAAAGCCCACAGTTCTGCTTTGAATGTTTGGCACCAACACCACCACCCCCAACCCAAATAAGTGTAATTGCATACTAAGCAAAGTAATGGTGTTAGGAGATTACTGTTAGAATTGTACTGGATCACTGCCATGATCCACCAGGCTTCAGATTCCTCACAACTAAGGGCATTTTCGGTACACAGCAGAAGCAGTTTTAACATACCTGGCTGCTCTCTAAAAAATCAGATAAAGTGTGTGTGCATTTACTATATCCTCTTATTATTTTTTTTCTCTAAACCGTTCTTAGCCCTAACAAAATGCACACTGAGATCTGATCATCATACAGTTCAGGTTTAATGGAGGCAGTACCTATAAAACATTCCACCCTTCCCAAAGCCCATTTATAAATCTATACTGGGGACGTCTGGCTGTCTGCAGCAGCTGCATTCCAGTCTGCTGACCTGAGCCTGCACTTACACCACAAGTTCTGTACACGAAAAGAGAGAGGACAAAACCTTGACACTTGAAAGTTGTTGTTTTACTTTGATCTTCCACCTTTGCTGTTACCACGAAACGACTACAACAGGTGCAGGGTAACAACGTGCTGCAGCTCCAAATGGGTAATTCACAAGAGGTCAAAGCTCTGAATCTCACACAGAACAGAAATCCAAACAGGAACGAAATTCAGCTTAGGCTGAGGTCTCATAATCATTTGGAGATGACCCAAATATGGGCAGACACTAAAGAATCTGTCCTGCTTTCCCCCTCCCTGTCCTGCACATGAACACCCCTCCCCTGCTGCCATATCAGCATCTGAGCTCTGTGGATCCCAAAACCCCCGGATCCAACTGACCCCGCAGACAAAACCAACACTGGCTCTGAAGAGAGGAAGAGCTCCAAAGGTGCTGTGAGGACCTGGGCCAAGGTGGGAACGTGCCAGCAATAGTGAAACCACTTAGCTACTGCTTTTCACGATAAGGTTGAGTATTCGTTATGTACAAAAACGTGAGGCCAGAAATACAACTAGAGAACAGTTCAGTAAAAAAATCAAACCCCAAATGATTGTACAGCACAGATTTCTTCTGAATACTACTGAATAGTACACTAGAACATAAGTATTCTCTCTTATTTTTTTAATAGATGTTTTAAAATATGTTCTTTAAAGACACATTTTGGAATGGCTGACATAAAGATAGCTCAAGACCATAATTATTCCAACATTCAGATCCCTTTAATCAAAGTTTCTGCTAGTGCATTTTTTGAGAAACACTTTCAACTCCCCCGCCTTTTCTCATCTTTTCCCTTATATGCACACAGAGATGCATGAACACTCACACAGAGAACTATAAATATTATTATCCAATCACCAGTGTAATCTCTGGCCTTCCTGGAAACTGTGACTTTAAAGCTCAGTCCATGTATTTCATTCAGCAACTGTCAATAAAACTACATCTGCAGCACAATAAAAGTTACACATGCAAAGAACGTGCTCATGGTTTGTTTGATTGAAATCTGAAAAAACCCCATCTTCACATTTCAAGCTAAGTGAATTCATTTATTGACCGCTCCTAACTCTTTTTATCAGCTAAAACTGCATCCAGACAGCAGGAAACAGACTATATTTGTCAAGTTTTCTTCTCCAGGATGCCACAGGGCACATCTATGTGGAAGGCTTGGGTTTGCATGGTACAGCTGGCAAACATGTTCCTGCCTGGAGGCTCACAGCATTTTTTGAGGTTAAAACACCCATCTTGTCTCCCAATCCTTCCGGTCAGCAGAGTCTTACTTTGTGTCTGCAAAAGCACATTCTTTCATCAAATGAAGTCATTAAGTGCCAGAAAATAAGTAAAACAAGCAAGTCAGCAGCACAATGCCAGGCGTTTGTTTCTTCCCTCCTTCGTTCAACATAATAAACACTGTGGAAAAGGATGATGTCTCAAATCACTCAAACACATTAAAGACCCTGGGAAAGCTCACAGGACACAAGCTGAGACACAAGCACTGAGAAACCAGATGTATTCCCAGCTCATGGAAGGAAAGCAAAGGTGCTGTCACCTGCAGCTGGATCCAGACATCCACTACTGCAAACACACACAAACCTGACAAGCACTGTCACTTCAAACTTTTATATTCCCATTCTGATCCTCAGAGATGATTTGCACCTCAAATCCCAGGGAATCGCAGTTAAAAGGAAGGGCCTTTTAAGAGGTAGGTAGTAATATTAAGAAAAAACCAAACCACTGGGTAAAATGGGCTGCACAGGTCTTCACTTTGAATCTAATAAGGTGCATTTAATCCTTCCTATTATTCCATTGGTCTTTATTATTCATTCATTCAAAGTTACCAAATTTGTTTCAATATGAAAGAAGCAGACTATCTCCAATTCTCAATACAAAGTAATAAAATGTAATAAAACAGATGCCATACACTTGCATCTTCATTCTTAACCTTCTGCTCCAACTGATAAGCCAGATACAAATATTTTTATATATATCTCCATATTAGTACAACTTGGGCCACAAGTCAAATGTAAATTTTTCTTATTCAGTTTTGAAATATTACTCTAATCCTCCAGCTTTTTATCTCAGACAGCATTTATGGTTCATTCAAAAATAACGATTAAGCTTAATGTATCTAAGCAGCACGAAAGATTTACAAACACAAAACCATTTGCTTAAAATACCCACTAGAGGACAGTGCTATTCAATGTGGAAAAGAGATGTAAAAATCCCTTCGGAGAGGAGAGCAGGGTTATTTTTTCTACTTAAAGCCGAACTATCTGATCTTGCTTTATAAAAAATGATGCAAAAATATTACTCTGCCTCTTTTGGATGGAGTTTTGAAAGTCTGAAGGTGATAAATTTAAGGAAGCTGAATCAACAAAAAGCAAATCAAGAAAGCTTGCAGTCAGGTAAAGAAACGCTGATACAATGTAATTTTGAACGTCTTGTACTGTTCTAAAACAGGTCAAGGTTTAAAATTCACCAGTAATGCACCCTGATGCCCTGGCAGGAAGGGAACTCTGATGAATCTCCCAAAGAAAATCCAGATTTTTATGTCTGGGGGGACCAACTGACAGGTGGGAAAAGCAGAGTAACAATTTTGTCCAAAGATAATTTTTGACCTGTATTCAGGATGTTCCTGAGGAACACAAGTCTCACCAAGAGCGAATGCCCTGGTCCTGCCACATCCCAGTGTAAGTGAAGCCCTTTCCCTGGATGGCAGGTGAGATGGCAGTACCTGGCCTGGCTCTGGAGGGAGCATTTCTGAAAAAAAATCTCCTTTGGTGACATTGTGAGAGTCCCAAATACCACAATTTTTCCAAATCAAAACTCCGTGGGTCCAGCTTCTGCTGTGCTGAAACAGCCAGCCTACAGCCTTCAGTCCTTCCTGCTTACAGCAAATTCAGGATCCAGCACAGGATACAAATTTATTGGCTTTTGCTGGTTTGAAAACAATTCAGCAACGATCCTCTGCTGACTGACCAGATCCAGGTTGTGGCCCACGCAGGTCAGCAGGGTTCTGGGGCAGGGAGAGCTCTGCTACCCTCCAAACTCCAAGATACCTCCCAGAATAGACCACCAGGAACATCTCCGCCATGGGATTTTGCCTTAATTCTCTGTAGCACTGACACAAGAATAAAAATTAAGGGATCAGAGCTCATTAAATTAATAGTATGAGATGAAATGAAGACTGGCAGATTACACAGCAGAGTACTGTATTGGAAACAGTCCCTGGAGGCCTTCCTTTGACCAGCTGCAAAGAGCCCACGTTTTGGGAACAGAAATATTCCAATTCCAGACACACAGTCTCCTTCAAATTCCAAAATATCAGAACAGGCAGCAACGTGACCTCAGGAACCTTCATTTTGACTGAATTCCAGTGAGAAGTCTCACATCAAGATGGTTTTGGGAGCGTTTCCTCATCTGCAGGATATACACTCTGCCTTGGCACAAACACACCCATCACGATAATCCATCATTCCCACACAGCCCTTGGTATGGGATCACACTTGAGATGTGGTTATGAAGATGCAAACTATCACATGTTTCCTGTGCCTGTGCTCCCACCTGGCCAGGCTTCAGTCGTGTCCTGCCCAGAGACCACAAACCCCTCCTTAATATCCAGGCAGAGCAGGCAGGGAGTGTCTGCAACCACACAGGCACGTTCTTTCACTGATAGGTAGCACAACCCACTTCCTAATATAATCCTTATCCATGATAGAAAGGGACAGGAATAAAGAAAAAGAGGGAAAGAGCGAAAGTAAATACCGAGACCACTGTTCTGAAGTATATTTGAGAATCAGGACAACAGCTTTTAGTATTGTTTTGGGGACAAAATGCAGCAGGCAGTTCCTAGAACAACTGTATTTTGCAAATAGGGAAAGGTAACTCTTCTATCAGATCATGGGCAAATGGAATAAAAGTACATAAATTTGCTCTGACTCTTACTTAAATATCTGAGCTTCAAGGAGACTGAGCCCCTGGATGAGCAGATCACACTGCAGAACAACATAGGGATGACAACTACCTATATGAACACGACTGCAAGGCCGAAAAAACACACATGATCAATTCATGTGTGTCAGAAGAGAGTGCAATAATACAGATTTCTTTTAAACTCCTCTTCGTGCACCCAGAACTAAGGGTAGTTGCACGTTTAGGCCTGATTTGAGGGATATTATTCAAGCAAAATCAAGATGCACCCAACACCACCTGTCCTCTAAGCACCAGCAGTAAACACTGGTCATTAAGTACCAAGGGAATTCATGTTGGCTGTTCCATATTAGCATGATAAGTTGTAGACACCCTCCAAAACCACTCATCCAAGACAGTTTATACAGCAGCATCCCTGCAAGTAGTTCTTTCACAACAGCAAAGTCTATAAAAATTGATCCAATATTTGCTGAATTTTGCCTCTGCACTTCAGATTAATTTCTCAAAGGCACATCATACACTTTCTCTAATGCTCTTAGTGTCTGGAGTTCCAATTAGATTTTTGCTAAACAATAATCAGCTTTCCGAAGAACAATGTAGCGATGTGATCATTATTTAGGCATGTGACACAGGAGGCAGCGACGTGTTCCTGTTTTTTCAACAACATGCTCTGCCCTGGGGTGCATCCCTGTACAGTTTCATCACATCTTAAGGTGTGTTGAAAAAGTAAAAAAAATGCAATATTCCTCAAAAGAGGGAGTACCTGGAGAGCATGGATATGTGATGAAACGGAACTGGAGCAGCACACAATCAACAGCAGGGGCTGCTGCCGGAGGAATTGTTCAAACAGTAAGGTACTCTGGTCGCTGCATTGTGGTGCGTAAAGGACATTTGGCAAATCACCAAAACCAATACTGGTAAGTGGCCTAATCACTAATACCCACAACAGGGTTTGACTAAACAGAAGCGTTGATTCGATGACTAGTTCAAGACTTTCTGTTTATTTCAACAGAACCTATCCTTATTTCCTCTTTAGAAATAGCCTTTGAAATACAAATACTGTACTGATTTAGGGTATCAAATACTCAGTGGAAGTACCCCTCACAAGGGAGAAGAGAGATGAACAGTTATTCTTGCGCTCTAGAGAGACTTGGGATCTTCCTTTTTGTCACCTGAGAAACATCTCTGACAAGTACTCCCCATGCAGAAGCTCCTATATAGGTCAGGCTGCTTTTCTTACTGAGACAATGGAAACTTGTAAAAAGGAGTTCTGTACTTCAAGAAGCTTAATTAAAGTATAAAAATGCATTGTCATGGGTACTGAACTGCGTGTACGCATCTGAAACCTCCAAATAATTAAAAGCCGTTCTTTTACAGTAACATTGCAGTCATCAAAACTGCGAACTGCTGTGCTCATTAGCTTCCAAATTACTACCACACAAAAATCAGCTCACTATTAACATGTAGTAAACCAAAGTAGAAATAGTAAAACTCAGAAAGGTACTTAGAAGAGTGATAAAGATGCTGGACAAGCCTTGTACACAGAAAGACTAAATAAACCACGACTTTCCATCTTAGCAAAGGAAACAGAAGGAGGATGTAGAGCAAAGACTGCAACTGGCCAGGGAAAAAGGGAACCAGGTGGAACCATTTTGTACCTGCCTCTGGGTAATTTTATTTCGTAGTCTTTAGTTCTTGTAATGCCAGAGATGGTGAAAATACAGAAGGGGTCCCTTTACTGTTATTTTTAAATATAGAGTATAGTTATTGTGTGAAACGCTGCCACAGGATATTGTTTATGTCAAAAGCTTACATGAGCTGAGAATAAATAGTAACAAATTCCTGGAAAGAAAGCCACCAAAGACTTGTAAATACAAGGATATCAAAGATCACAAAGAAGCAGGGGGAATCTATCAGGAAAGTGTCCTTACACTCTTGTCCTCTTGTTGTGTCACTCTCCAGGAACCTGCCTCTGGCTAATGGAGAAAAATAGATCAGATCAACTCAGATCCAAATCGTACTCAATGCAGTTACACTCTTCCATTAAAACACAATGTATATCTATAATTTCTTTAATTCATCTATGCAACCCCTGTCCAAACTATACACTAACTATTTTATGATTTGAGTCATATGTTCCTTTATCAGTTTCACTGATTACTGAAAACTACCTAATCTCAGCAGTTACCACTCAGCATCAATCAGCTATGTGGCACTGGACAAGTGATCAGAATGGGTGATTTTGATTACTTCTCTTTTTAATACAATTAATTCCTTGCTCTTTCCTATCCTTTTAAGCATAGGATCCCAATCAGAAGGTGGGAACTGAAATCAATACCTGTGATTTTGTCCCCATGGGAAACAAGCATAGCTTATCAATGCCATCTTCCTCTTGCTTCAGTCAGCCTCTAGTGCTCACCCAGAGCCAGTTCCCTGCGACATACCAAGCCCTGAATGGAAGACAACACAGGCAGAATGACGACATTCTCCTCCCACCCTGCTAAACTGAGTCTGCAACATCTCCTGACCACCCATGAGCTCAGACTCTTCCCAGTCTTTAGCAGTTGGTGACCAGCAGGACTTGCTGCCACCTAAACATTAGTGAGAATTCTTGTTCCAGAAATGCCTCTTTCCAAAGACTGTCCACTCTGGCATTAGGTATTAAAGACATTTAGCTCTGAAGAGGACTGTTGAAAGATGGATAATGATCTTTATCTTCCGCAAGGTTTATATAAAGCAATTTAAAATAAAAAAAAATGTGATAGTTGAAAAATTAATGACCAGTAATAACAGCCCCACAAATAGGATGCTAAGCTCAGAACTGGATTATTGCAAAGTGGAATGGCTCAGGAGTTGACAAAGTGGTTCTACATACTTTTTTGGATTCTCTTGCTACTTGCAAAATCATAAAATGCAACTTAACATTTTTTCTTTACAGCAAGGGAGAAAAGACTGGCCTGACTCTTTTGACAAGTACAAATCAGCGATGTCACTTCACTCCTCCTAATAATTTGACCTATCATCTTCATCTTCACTGAACTTTTTTTACCTATTTTCTGCATTAAAAAAGGGAATCGCCTTCAGAGAAATAATTATTCGATAATGATCTCCCATCCACTTTTCACAAGTTTATCAAAGCATCTTGTAATAAAACCAGAGCCGAATGTTTTAGCCACAACCCCAAAGTGGTATAATCAGCAAATCCGAACTGTGAAAGAAGTTATAGAGCTACATTAAGAAACAGATGGAGTGAGCATAAAACAATCACAGATAAGCCAGCATAAAGGAACTTAAGTTTAGATTAATCAAGGTTGAGATGCTCAAGGCAGCCATGGGGGGTCAAGCACATTAAAATTAACATGAGACACATGTAAATCACAGTCTGCTTCTTTTATCTCACCCCAGTTCTGTAAAGAATACCACATGGAATTGTAGGTGTCTCTGTTAACCATATTCCCTTGCTTCACAAGTGATTTTGCAGTATGGTCAAGGAAAATATCTATCTCAAAAATGGCTCTCCTACATACTTGTTAACTTTGATGAGAATTAGAAACATCTTATGAGGATTCAAAACTCCCACATTAAATTGCATAAAGTGTCAGAACCAGCCTCAAATGTATGCTCTCATAACACTTGAAACTAAGTATGATGAAAACAAACAAATAGCCAGCGAATACGGAGTTATACAACCAACCAGCTTTCACACAGCCAAAAGCTGACACCTGGTTTCAGTAGGAGACTTTTTCTAAATTCAGATTTTCTGCCATGTTCAATGCTGTACTGCACTGGTAAATTAAACACAGTTCCCTGGTGCAGGATTCCAAAGATACAACCAAAGAGCCAACTCCCAAATAAAAATTGATTCAGAACCTTACTACAGTGAAAAACTCAATGGCAATATCTAATGCTAAGCACACAGGTAGGTCCAGCAGTCTCTCATGCCTTTTAATCTCAAAATCAGATAAGCAAGTACACCCAAAGCAGATTAATTATTCTACAATTTGGGAGTATAGAAGTGAAGTTGCACATTTTTATCTTCTCGTGGCCCCTTTTTTTTTTTTTTTTTGTATTTCCCTCCTGGATGATCCACAGAAGGGAAGAATTCCCATTGTCAGAATCTATTTCCTTAGCTAAGAAACACACCTTGTTTTCCAATATGCATAGTACTGAGAACAATTTGTGACCTGGGCTAAGCTGTAAAAGTGAATTCAAAGTCCATATTTCAAAAAAAAAACAAACAATGCAAATGATTACAACCAGGGAAATTAATGCAGGCAGAAACAGTTTAATGCATGTATTGCATGTAGTTTTTGTTAATTACTTTTTAAGTACTTATGCACAGTAGTAGCTAAACAGAACGGGAAAGAGTGATTACATAAAAACATTTCCAAGTGGGTGTTCGTGCTGAGCCACAGCCTGCCATAGTATTGCTGATTAATCAGGAAAGCCTTGCCTTCACTTCCAAGGCCCTTAATGGCTCACCATAATCTCATTCATAGAATGGTTTGGGTTGGAAGGGACCTTAAAGGTCATCTCTTTCCAATCCCCTGCCATGGGCAGGGACACCTTCCACTAGCCCAGGTTGCTCCAAGCCCCATCCAACCTGGTCTGGAACACTTCTAGGGATGGGGCAGCCACAGCTTCTCTGGGGAACCTGTGCCAGGGCCTCAGCACCCTTCCAGGGAAGAATATAAATATCTAATCTATATCTAATCTAAATCTACCCTCTTTCAATTTAAAGCCATTCCCCCTTGTCCTGTCACTCTAAGCCCTTGTAGAAAGTCCCTCTCCATCTCTCTTGGAGCCCCTTTAGGTCCTGGAAGGTGCTGTAAGTTCTCCCTGGTGCCTTGTCCTCCCCAGGCTGAACACCCCCAGCTCTCTCAGCCCGTCTCCGTAGCAGAGGTGCTCCAGACCTCAGATCATCTTGGTGGCCTCCTCTGGACTTGTTCCAACAGGTCTATGTGATTCCCACCTTTTTTTAAGAAGCATCCATCAACAGGGTAGATTCCTGCCTAGATTCTGTCCAGGTGATGACAGCCACCAGCTAAACTAAAGGTACAGTGATGCACCTTGTCATGTCTAAAAGCAGCTTTCCATTCAGATTCCTCCATGGCACTGCACTGGCACCTTTTAGTCATCGCATCTACAACCCCCCCAAAACCTCCCAGCTTGAAAAAGGTAAGGCTCTTAGCAAACTGAAACCAGAGCTCTTGGTTTCCATTACCCAGATCCTTTGAAAGGGATGGGAACTCACCGGTCCTCAGTGCTGGCTGCAAAAAAGATGATGGACAAACCAAACCGCTTTGCTACAAGTCCCTATTCCAGAAGATCCTTCTCTTTTGTGTGGAAAACATCACAAAAGCATTTCTGTGAGACATCAGTCCAAAGCATTTTACCACTGCTGGACTTTAGGGAACCAACACATAGTTGCAGAACTTGAACTGCAAATTGGCTTCTGGAATTTACTATTTGATTTGATAAAGCCATCTCCCAACTAAGTGTGGACACACTAAAAAAGCCTCAAGCTGAGCACTCTTCAAAAGCCAAGATACCCTGCAGCACTCTCGACAGCTCTCACCTCTGTGACACCTCCGAGTGTTTACAAAGAGCAAACAAAAGGACTCTGGTTTACTTCTGCCTAATTAAAATGTTTTAGAAGAATTTAATTATAAAATGCCAAACTACACAAATGTAAAGATCTTTCCTACAGAGAATTAGTGATGAATTGAATGATTTTTTTTTTTTTAATCAAACTGTTGGCAAGTGGTGTGGGTTTCCTGTTTGTAAACAACCGTATGAATGCTAAACATATTTATTCACAACTTGACACGAAATACAGCTCTGTAATTAATCATTTCCCTAAGTCAGACAAAATAAAACCCCAAACTTGTACCCCTCTCTTATTATGAAATAGTCAGTTACACATAAATGAATAATTATCTGAATTATCAACTATCTACAGATGTGCAGCTCTTTTCAGCCCAGACAATGCCATCCCCCTGATGCACACTGCTAATCTCCCACACATTCACTCATTCTTTGTTTAAAGTGAGAAAATCTCCTTACTTATTAAATAAGCTCAATCATGGGCTATTAAAACCATTGTTTCCGGTTATCTATTAATTGCAGGCTTCCCTGTGTATATTCATTGCTAAGGTGCCAGCCCCCTTATTAATTGAAAAATGCCTGCCTGAGTGGGTAAAATGTTAAAGGCCATGGGTTAAGACTAATTCTGTAAAAATAAGGTAACTCTCAAGCTGTGAAAAGTTGTCATTGGAATTAACTGCTTGAAATCCTGTATTATTTTGAAAGCATAAAGGCTGAGTTTCAGATATTTAAAAAAAAAAAGTATTAGAGCTTAGTTAATTTCAGGCTTAAATAATTTGCAAGAATAGTTTGCTTTTCTGTATCAACAGATGTTTAGATCTGAAAGACTGTGTGATTGCACTCCCTGTAAGACCTTATTTTAATCTTCTGTAATGCCAACAATTAGGAGTCAATACAAAAACAGAGCAACCATATTGCTTATGGTAAAAGACAGAATTCTTTTTAGGAATATTATATTAATCCAAAATAGACCAGAACTGTAATCCGCTTCTTGAATGTGGTTCTGCACACAATGGCAGCATTTGTATGCTTTTTTCCCCACTTAAATGGGAAAAATAAATGTACAAGATCTTTACAAGCTCAGTACATTCAAACAGGACAAAAGTAATATGCAGGCATGTTGCACAAGTGACATCTTTGACAGACAAAAACCTTCTGCTGGTAAAATAAACAAACAAAAAACTACAACACATACAATTAAGGACACAAAAGATGTGCCAAGACCTAGACTAGAACAGCATGTTGCCACTTCCTTCTAAATGCTCTTTCATTATAGTTAACCTTGAACTAACAAAACACCAAATTTCTTAGAGACTTAATGCAAGACTGCTCCAGAGTTCTAATACAGGCATTTAAAAATCAATTATTTTGTTTAAATACCTGTAACTCATGTAGAGTATTGCAAACTCGTTTCCCTCGGTGTGATGGGAAGAGGAGTGGGAAAGGCGGAGAAACAATTTAACTTTATAATCCACTAAGTCAAGTGAATGATTCTTGAATAACAACAGATAATAAAACATTCATTATCAAAGTTTCACTTTGTCATTTGTCTTCAGTGTCTGCAGCTGACAGATATACTCATTTATAATCCTTTGCCAGTTGCAGGCTGGCAAAGGCTTTTGAATTAGTCCCTCGACTTCAGCCTATGAATTTAATTGTTTCCACAAGCAACTGGGCAGTGTTTCAAAACTCTGCTTCAAGACACCCAAAAAGTCCTATATCGTGCCTAACAGAAAAACCAACAGGCTATTCCCTGGCGTTTCCTGGAATGCTGATTCTGTTCTGAATTAAACACAACGTGGATGAAAAATTTAAAACGTATCAAAAGTAAAGTATCAAGAAAATCTCTTTGCCCTACAAACTTCTGAACTGTTCCAGTTTTGATCCAAATTAGAAGTGTATCTAAATCTCCAAGGACTTTCATTGAGTCCAAAAAACCATTTCTTTGTGTTTAAATCTGTTCCACTGCATGCAATTCCTTCTCACCAGAAACGCCTGAAACAGTGAAAATCGCAGCTCATATCAATGAAGAAAAATGGTCTCCTTGTTAGTTCCTCTTTGTTCCAAAACTGAAACACTACTGAAACTGCATAAAGAAGAATTTATACTTTAAAAAAAATAAATCAAATTCAACCAAGGTAAATGGCACAGTGATTACTGCACAGCTCCTTTCATTTGGGATTATTCTGATCATATGGAGTTAGATAGATTGTTCAAAAAATCCTGTATGAGCAGATGATCAAAGCTATCTCAGAAACGTAATGATTACCAATCACAACTCCAGGCAACACATTGCTGCAGACAAAATTGATGTACATCAGAAACGAGAAGCACTGGATAAATGTGATAGGTCCCTGTTGAAACAGTGAGTACATCTCTCTCATAAAT
Source organism: Cephalopterus ornatus (assembly GCA_013396775.1). Classification (NCBI taxonomy): domain Eukaryota; kingdom Metazoa; phylum Chordata; class Aves; order Passeriformes; family Cotingidae; genus Cephalopterus; species Cephalopterus ornatus. The sequence continues at coordinate 218,669 of VZRE01003958.1, read as the reverse complement.
ACTCAAACACTTTACAGTCACTATTTCTTGATTTTTCAACTAGCCAGATGACAAACCCCAAATATTTGATTAACAATATATCAAGAGGCTTTGGAATTCAGAATTAAAGAATGAACTGTGTCAGCAAGTTATGGCTACTCATGCATTATAATTGAAATGCACAAGTGTTTGTCAAGGTTCTCTTGCAAGAGATTACTAAGGGAGTAACTTGATGTGGAAGGAAAAGCATTGTCAGGGATTAAGAACAAGACAGGTTGGATTTGGAAAGCAAAACGCAAAATGAAAGGGCCAGTGTTCACCTTGGCAGAATTGTAGCAGTGAATGCCTCCAAGTTCCATTTAAAATACTTGAATGATCTCTGGAAAGGTGAGGAGTGATACAATCAGTGGTCCAAAGAAAGCAGATTAACTGGTAAGAGTCAATGGAGATCAGAAGGAACAACAACACAGAGACACCGAAATGATTCAATTTACCAGTTCCTGCACTCTCTCACCTGTGAATGTTTGCTCTGCTCAAGCAGAGCAGTCAGATTATCATCCACGGGAGTGGTTTATTCATCCTGTCAAAAGCCAACACCTGCTCAAAGTCCGAATAATCAAGTTTGGATAACAAAGCACCTAAATACACGTGAAAAAATTGTCGTTCTTCTATATGTTTACAAACATTAAAGGAAGCAGAGATAAGAAAAAAACCCCACGCAGAACTGCATTGAAATGGATTCAAATGTAAACAGGTGTGGTACTTGCCAGAACAAACAACACAGCCACACTTACATTTCGTTAATCCTTATGCGACGAATATTTTCACTCATTCACATAAAGAGAACATACTTTTATAGTCACCACAATCAGAAGTACAGAGAATATACAAAACAATTTAAAATAAATAAGTGCTATTGAAATTATATTCTCAGATTGACCTTTACAAATATATTTAACCACTCCAAGGATATGCATTTTATCATTAAAAAGTCAATACAGCGTTTTAGTAAACTAAAAAAAAAAATTTTCAGGAAATTTGAATAAGACTTTTTTATTTTTGGTTCATAATTGCCTCTTAAGGGGTTTCTTTAACCCTTCTCTTCTAATTAGCCATCTGTTAAAGGTTACCATCAGAGATACAATAATTATAGAGATTACAATTCTGGTCTAGATTAGTAAGTAATGCTTTCCCTCATGTCCTGTGTTTACTGGTTCTGTATTCTTTCCCTTCAAGGACAGGCTACTTGGGGTACAGCAAGCAAACTGTATTGGTGTTTCAAAGAAGGTTTATTCAACACCATCCTTTAATGCAAATTGTCAAGAAAAGGCTGAGGATGTGACAGGTGACTGCCACCAGGATGTCTGGATCCTTGGTCTAAAGAGTTAATACCTCAAACTGGCCATTGTTTTTTGCACTTATTTACAGTGAGCCCTCATTCAATGTCACCACCTCAGTTATCCTCTGGCCTGGACTTCAAGTTCCCATAAAATTTACCTTCCTGCAAAGCAACTGTGGTCCAGTTAATCACCGTCAATAGCCAGCCTCTATTTTTACCTGCTAGGCTTTGATTACCAGGATCTCAGCAAATCCAATATCCCTGATTTCCTCTATATATGGCTGCAGCTGTGATGATGACTTCTAGAAAACACTGGAACTGGCAAAAAACACCAAAGTACTTCTACACTGAGAACTTGCTGCTCTCCCTTTGGTATAAAAATCCATGCACGATTTACAAAGCTACTTTTGAAACAATTTTCTGCTCTTTCGGCTTTGAAATCAAAACCCAGCAAGTCCTTCTTGTGTCTGTCCAAACCTTTCCACCGCAGCCAACACTGCAGAATCACAGCCCTTCTTTATGCCCCACACACTGATTATTTGAGAAATGAATTCCACAAACCCATTTAATGGCAGAGCTGTGAATGCTCCCAGTTAATAATGGTTCACGTGAAGAAGGCACTGAAATTCTTGCAAACGTTTTACAACCAGCAACCAAGAATTTACTTATTGTTAATTCACAAGACCATACAACTGTCTCAGTCAGGATCTACGTTTAGCTGCAGCCATTGGTTGTAGTATAGGCAGGACAATCTGTTTTAAAACACAGAATTCTGCAACAGTTCAGCTTATATCTTGCTGCACGTGGATGTCACCAGGATGTTTGGGTTTTCACTTCACTTACTGGTTATTTTCAGGCCTTCACATGTATGGCACATATTTGTAAGTATTCTTCCATGTTGGTCCGTCCATATGTCAAAAAAATATGCATGGACACCGTTGAACGCTGCACACAGCTGCAAATGTTTAGACTGTTAAATGTTTACAAACCCTCAGAGAAACAAAGCCCATTTTATTGATTTCTGGAGAGCTATTTTGGTTTCCCAATTACGAAAAAGCTACAGGTAGCAGTTTCCTTCAGTATAACGTGATGCTGTAGTTGTCGCCTGTTTCTCATTAATTTTTCATTTCTACAAGAAAAAGTCTTTCCTGGGAGCACTGAGTGTCAGCGCAAGTCTCTTTCATTCACTTTTCAACACCAGACACGTATTTATTCGTAAGTTTTCAATTCCATTGCATAGCTTGCTATGCAACTTGCACACATCAACCCTGCAGCAGACAGCTTTTCACCAAAAACTTGTAACTTGACATACACTTTGTCTTGCCTTAGGCTTAAATTGATTAATTCATCTTTCACTTGAGGTAAAGTTTCCCATTTAAAATGTTTTAGTAGAAGAAGGCAGATTTTACAGAATGAATCAGAATAAGGACTTTCAGCATCTTTGTCACACTTTCAAACTTGGTATTATGCACAGCTGTTTAGGAAGTCTTTAACTTAATTTTGCTGTTGCAATCTACATGAAGTTTCTGCTTTCCGGATACTCCTTCCTGTGCAAAATATGAGGACTACAAAGCAATGGTTGCCTCAGTCTTTTCTCCTCTTAGAATTCAGTTTAATTCTTACATGGTCAGACTTCTGGCAAGAAAATGGAGTCAGAGACTGCAACCGTAAGACTTACTCAGAATACCAGAAATTCACCTGATCTAAAAAAAATCTATTATGCTACTGAGTGGAAGATCACAAAGTAACTTCTGACAGGAGACATCTAATACTAGAATATAAAAACATACTACAGTAGATGAAGTATGGAAAAGTTTCCAAACACAAGCGTGGTGTGCACCTAAACTAACGAAGTACGTATATGAAGATTGAGAATTTCTTCTAAAAAAGACACACGCTAATTTAACAACAGGACTTTGAACTCAAGGCAGGAATTTTTGGTCAAGAGTTTGTGAGAAGTCAGACTAGATGATCTTAAAGGTCTTTGCCAATCCTCAAATCTCCCTCCAGAAGCACATACAGATTTGGTTTTGTATAATCTCCCATGTACCTCAACAAAGTAAGCATATTACTGATATCAATTTGTTTTAACTCTAGAGCAACTGGGTAGATTTTACCTGGATTTCCCCTGCACAACTAGTTATGGGTGCAGAACAGGCAGACACAAGTCTGCTCACCTACATTCCTTCTGGCAAGGCTGCACCACATGAACAGCTGAGCCACAGCTTTTGAAACAGGTCTGCTTCATTAAAGCACTGAACTGGAATGGCAGATACTTGACATGATGAAAAAGAATATGTATCTTAAAAACTGAAAGAGATTTTCAAGCAAGTAAAGCAAACCACACCTCATGTTCCCCTGGATATACATCCAAAGCCACAGGAACAGGAACAAGTGGGGCATCTTCTGCACCCCTGATGCTGACAGTGCATCAAGAAGGAAACAGAAGAGGTGACAGTGATTTCAGGGTTCATTAGAATCACAGAGGGTGGGAAAGAAGTCAGTGTTTGCCAAATAGAAAACGGGCAAAATCCGTACAGAAAGAAGCCTTAATTTGAAGCTTCTTAAGTGAGTATCATGACTAGAGTAAGGAATAAAACAAAAAACGTTCCCAAGTATTTGCATCTATATGCTATAGAAATGCAGTCAAGCTTGTGCAAAACATAACAGCAACACCCTAAAATTTAAATCTCAGTGATTCTTTTCCCCACATGTCTTAAGCATCCTGCCTTGCTTCCCCTAAGCACTTCCAGTGGTTGAATATCTGTTGAATGGGGCACATAGCAGATGCTCCTGGACTGAGACAAGGAGAAAATAAGCCATGCATCTTCTATGTGCCACTCAAAACTTCATCTGGAGCTTCCCAGAATCCATCGAGAACCTCCCACTTATATGAAGGCTGGTTGCAAGCAAAAGCTAAACCCACTTTTTGGCAGCATACTGTGCCTAATAGCAAAAGACATTCGTTTGAATTCTTCTGGGGGCCTTCAGTGGTCCTAGAAAGCTGGAGACATTTTCCCTTAGGTACTACCTGCTATAAAGGAACCCACATTTTCAGTGATCACCTTTGCAAAATGTAGCAGTAAAGCAGTCAAGAGTAATTTAAGGTACCAAGAGTAAGAGAGAACAAACCATCATCGTAATGAAGACTAAAAGCAGCACCAACCTATTGACACAAAATACAGATGATTGATCATCAGAATATCCATCAGCTTCTCCCTTGACAGCTCGTTGTGATGGCAGGACATGAGATGAGAGCAGGGCAGCTGAACTTGGAAAATAAACTCAGCACATACAGAAAGCTGTGCTGAATGGAGCAGAGATGAAGAAATCCCCCCAAATATTTTGTTCATGAATGTGCTCAGTTTTGTAACCTAACAAAGATAAAGACGAGCTGATTTTCATCTGACATTACCCCTTCGACAGCACAAAGTGTGGTAAAGATGTAGAACAAAACACTCCTCATGTGGTGAAATTTGGATGAAGGGCATATAAAAGCAGTGCCTTTGGGAGGTTGCTAGAAACCCCTGTTTCCAGGTAACACTGCATCAGGTATTCCAGGTGACAATGTTCTCTGTTCTGCAGCTGAAGGCTAGAAATTGTGAACAGCAGCAGTACCACCAGCTTGATTTTCACTTGTATTTGAGGCACACAGAGGCCACTTGGAGAGCTTTTCACACACAAAGCAAACCTGAGTAGCAGCGAACAAAATGCTACACCACACAATTCTGCAAGGAACTGCAAGGAACAGACAACAACATTGCTAAGCACTTGAAACAAGGAAAGCTACGTCTCTCATAAGGCAATGAGACACAGGCATGTTCCCTGAACAGGGAAAGGGGCTGCAGAGCAAAGGGTGTTTAATGGAAGCCACAATATCTCCGTTAAACATGAAAACCACGTTAGAAGCAATGTTACTTAGCCTGTTCTCTAACCACATAGCTGTACACACCCTACAGTCAAATTTCTACAACTGTATTTATCCTGATATTATGAATTTTACAGCTGAACTAATGAATAAAAGCAACCTGAGCAATGGAAATACAAAACTATTATTAATCTTGTAGACTAATAATATTAGTGGCTATTCACCTACCATGACATATGATAGACAGGGTAGCTACTAAACCATTCAAACCATGTATTTTAGAAGTCTGTATGATCCTTCTCTCCCCCTCCTCAAATATTTATTTTCGGTAGCAATAATGACCTCAGTATTCAAGGCAGTCTTTGAAGATTAATGACCAGTGGAGGTTAATGGTCCTCAGCTATTCTTCAAGCCATCAACTCCTCCCAGCCAGTCATTAATCCCCAAGAAATGCCTTAATGCTTCAATTATTACTGCTTAAGCATCAAGCCTCTAAATTTTCAGGGTATTAAATCTCTAAAAGTAACCCTTCTCTCTTCATAGACCTCGATTTCAACAAAGCAGACAGATGAAATGAAAGCGACTTTGTTTTACAGGAATTCACCTCAGCTTTAAAAAAGAATAGCATTTATTTGTGTTTATTTGCATTTGTTTTAGGCACTAATAAATAACATCCCCTTTCCTGTCAATTTAGTGAATTTCCTGACAAAATACTGATAGCAAACCTTCTCCAGCCAGCAGGTCAGCAGGAACAAAATCTTAATGAGGATACCTTTTATTAGTTTCTTTCTGCTGCGTGGAAAACAACCTGGAGGGACCACAGGTACTTCACACTTCTGCTTATTATGTTACTGGTCTTGGATATTTATACAGATATATAAACACGTGCTCTCCCCACAGCTCAGTCCCAGGGACAGCTGAAGCAGGAGACCACACTGGAGGATGTGGCTTTGCATGACTCAAGGCCACACAACGTGGTTTCTAACACAGGCTCTGCCACTTGGGAAAGTGTTGTTACCTCCAGATAACTGCTTCTTTCCACGCTTTACCTGTTATAGATTGAACTGCCTAAAGACAGAAAGAGCTCTGCTGTAGGATGCTGACTGAGAGACCTTGATTGCAGCCCAGGTTTGTATTCCATACTTCAACATAAACAATTACAACAAATCTCCTCCAAGGGCCTGTTAAACTCAATGTTCACATGGACATAATTTTGTACATCAAAGTGGTAGAGCATTTAGAAATCACAGAAACACAGAACAGTTTGGTTTGGAAGCGACCTTGGAGATCATCTAAAGACTGCCATGGGCAGGGTCCACTAGACCAGGTTGCTCCAATCCGACCTTGAACACTTCCAGGGATGGGGCATCCACAGCTTGTCTGGGCAACATTTGTTCCAGCTTCTCACCACCCTCACAACCATCCCAACTCATCAACCTTTCCTCCAAACCATTTATTAGTCTTTTGAAAAGTCGTGATAAATGGTAAAGTACTTGTTTTGTTTCTGGATGCCAACAAAATAAACCAGCAAAAATGGCAAAAAAACCCCAAGTCTTTCTTCAAATAGTGACATCATCAGTTGAATTTAATCTACATCTGTTCACAAGGTCAATTATATAAATTTGTCTAATTTAGACACATGTGATCTAGGCAGTCCATAAATTATCTAAAGGGCAGCCTTTCTTCACCTTTTTCCCCCCTCTTTCTCTTATTCTTTTAAATGGACATAATTTTGCATTCTTATTGTAATAGTCTAGCTAATAAGACTTGTTTTACAAAGTGTTCTCAACTCTGCCTTTCAAAAGAAAAGGAAAAATTCTTTGTGGGGCTCAGTGTCCACAGATATGACAAACACAGCAAGATTTCATTATTTCTCAATCATTTTCTTTGAGGAAAACATAACAGATTCAGAAAAGTGTTGACATTACATTTTGAAAAAGACTAGACATAATATCAGACTATTATCATGGTCATTTATATTGGCACTCAACTAGCATTAGTTGTGAAGGCAACAGGGCTAGCTGTCAAACATGAGCAAACTGACAAGCTATTAGAATGCCAACTGGATGGATTCAACTAGAACATTTACTCCAGCTCCAGAAAAGCTTGCTTTTAAGATAAGGTAGAAATGTGGTGTGTGTTGACCAGGAAATAAAGACAGAAAATTCACAGGCACAGAAGGAAATTTATCACTTCCTTTCTGCAATAAAAGCTACAAGCAAAGAGATTAACTCCAGAATATTAACTCTAAAAAAGGTAATATCCAACATGAATCAGAGTATGGGCAAGTCTGTGCCATGGTTCTGCCCCAGAGACTGACAAGATCTGTGATCACTTTGGGACCCTGACTTTGGGACTCTTCAGCCTTGGACACTGACACTGACTTTTGCCCCAAGTATTGAATAGATCTCAAAAAGACCTGGGGAGTTTTTAACAAGCAACATAAAACCCACAGTTGAAATCTGGAACACCAGTTAACCCTCACCCAGACACACCCCAGCATCCAATGACACGATGCCCATTTCTTTATTAACCTTTCAGAGTACTGCTTGTTTCCTCCACCAGCAAGGTGTTGAACTGTGGAGATGGACTCAGCCACCACTTCCTACCAGGGAGGTGGATCTGGCTCCACATTGGAAGTGCCAGTGCAAATCAGGGCTGAAAGCAGAATCTGTGAAGGAGGAATGAAAAGATGTTTGGAGTACAGGTTCCCATGTGGGAAAGGATGAAGACACAGAGGAAGAGGAGGAACTGTGAAGATAACTCCTGCAAAAGTTTGGGCTTACTGAGAGAACACATTTGAAGTCAGATCCCTTTTCCAGATGCAAATATGTAATTATACCACAGCCTATGGAAACAGCACTTACCACCTGCCATCTTCTGTGCATGCAACAAAATCACCGATTCAATCCCCCAAAAAAAACTATGAGGAGTTCCAGTTACTCTCTTGATAGACCATGAAATACCTTTCCTTTTTCAGCCTACTTACCTTTAACGTTTTCCAGATAGATGGCTTGCACTTTATTTTAGATATTCAGTGATTTTTGGCAGGATTTTGCAAATAAAAATGCAGGCTGAGTAAGGGAAGAACCTACTCAGCAGATTCCCTGCCTCATCGGGAAGGGCACACACCGAGCTAATTTCAGGATCAAAGTCTTACACTATAGCTCTTGCTGATAGGACTTTTTTTATGATATTCGCTTCTCTTTGTTTTTAAAAATGTTTAGTTCCAGTTTTACTAAGATTAAATAACTATACGCCCTCCTTCATGTTTACACCTTTTATACACTTCAAAATGCTCAGCATGTCCCTCCTCCCAGGGAGTATAATTTTTTACCACTTCTCCATAACCCTTTCACCCCCTGCCTCCACTACTTTTGATGCTTTCTTTGATTTATTCAGACACAGAAGTTTGATGGAGGGACAAAATGAAGGCCTTTATGCCAGGTCCAATTTATCAAAATCTACACAAGAATGATTTCAAAGGGTAGGAAATGAAAGTTTTCCCTTTTCATATATTTACAAAATAAAATCAAAATTCACCAACTCCTTAAAAAAAAATATTAAGAAGCCAAAAGAAGAGTGGACACTTTAACTGTAGCTCAGTGTAGGAAAGGTACACCAGAGCTTTAAAAACTCTGGGCTGGAGAATAGCAGCAAGATAAGGGAAGTTTGCTTGAAACTGTTATGATAAAAATGTGCATGAAGCATGCAGGGAAAACCGGTATGTGTGATAGGAGAAAAAAAAGGGAATAAAATTAATAGGAGATGGTGTGGGAACCTCTAAAGGTTTCACTGCTGTGAGCTTGGAGAGACAACATCTCTTATGGGTGCCAGAGATAGGAATGTCCTATGTGGATCTTCCCCCCCATGAGTGACAATAACCATAAAAATTGAGCATCTGTAGCATCACATTTTATTTCATGTCATTTATTGGATTTTGGCTTTTTGATGTTGGTCTTTTGAGGAAATCAGTTCTTACAGAAACAATTTTGTCACCGATGCAGCAGGTGAAAAGTTGTGTCAGTGAAAAGTTAGTTTACATACCGTGTTGAAACTCTACTGAGATGTCTGCTGTATCTGTGGCTGCACCAACCACCCTGAGCCAGTGAACAGTCCGTGCTTCCCTGCACTGCATCCAACATATGGAGACACCTTCTCCCTTCACTCTGCAGGCCAGCTGCTGGGAAAGAGTAGTAACTCAAAAAACACGAGCTCCAGCAGAATTTGGACCTCTCAGACACACCTCCAAAAGGAAGGATTTTGTCTTATCATCTCACCTTATTCAAGAGAGGAATCCATCCAACCTGGCCTTGGACACTTCCAGGGATGGGGCAGCCACAGCTTCTCTGGGTAACCTGTGCCAGGGTCTCACCACCCTCCCAGCCAAGAATTTCTTCCAAATATCCCATCTAATCCTGCTCTCTGTCAGTTTAAAGCCATTCCCCCTTGTCCTGTCTCTCCATCTCTCTTGTAGGCTCCCTTCAGGCCACAATTAGGTCACCCCAAAGCCTCCTCTTTCCCAGGATGAACAATCCCAATTCTCTCAGCCTTTCCTCATAGGAGAGGTGCTCCATCCCTCTGATCATCTTGGTGTCTCCTCTGGACTTGCTCCAACAGCTCCATGTCCTTCCTGCACTGGGGACCACAGAGCTGGATGCAGTTATCAAGGTGACTGGAACCCCAGCCTTGCATTAGGCAGTGAGGCACTTTTAGTGACTTCTTGGTGGCCCTATTTTATTGTCCCTGCTACAAAATTACAGTCACAAATCCCATCTGAAAAATAAAACCAAAGAGGAAGCTACAGTTTATGAAAACAACCGCAGCCTTCCTAAGATGTCATAATGCCATTAATCAATATTTGGCTTCAGTGTGCACCCAGTTACATGAAAACTGCTCCAGATCCCGTGTATGTGCATGTACATAACTGCACATGTGCATTGTCTAGGAAAAAAAAATCAGTTTAATTCACTCTGCACAAGAAAGAACTAAACAGGTGTTAAGGACAAAACATGATTTTAGTTAGATTAATGCAAGCCAGGACCAACACTCCAGTACCAGGAGATTTATAACTAATAGAAATATCTCACTGAGAATACAATCAGACCCTGCCTGCTCATGGAAATAAAACTTTTCTCTTCCTATGACAGTTTTGAAATATCATCTGTAACTCTGAAATAAGAAATTTGAAAATTATTCTCAGTTTAAATCCACAGAAGCGCTGACCTTCAGTATCTCCTAATGTTCAAAGAGAAGGCACTTGCACTTCTGATTGACAGATCCATTCCAAATACAGTCTCAGCAGCTCCAGAGCGAGTGTTGAGAAACACAACCTGAGCATTTACAACTCATTCATTCTCACTTATTCAAGCAGTTTTTCCTCTGTCGAGAGAATTGCACAATTCAAGAGTCAGCCCTATAGATAACAAGCAGTCAGGAAACCACTCTCACGTATGAAGAGATCTCTAAGCATCAGAGCGACAAAATAAAGCACATCTTCCTACAAAATTCCAAATCAATAGGAAAGTGCATGCTTCCAGTTCAGATCTTGAATTATCCTTTGTATTTAACTACCTGGAGAATCCATAAGCAGTTTAGGTAAAATACTAATACTGAAAAAGTCGACTACACCTTAAAATAAACTCCAAGGTGCAAATCAGACAAATCTCAACACAAAGACTATGCAAGTCTGGTTGGCATAAGATAAACCGACTATGTTCATTCTGGAAAACAATTTCTCTCACAGAAACTCCTCCTGGGAGAGACCTTCCATGGAATTTTCCAGCTTGAGATTCCAGAACTGACTCCAACAAACCTCATTTCCTTTGATATGCCACGCAGACCACGTAGCACCAACACCAGTGAAAACCAAAGCACACAAATGTCACAACCTCTGTGCTGCACTCCTCAGAGCAGTCCCCAAACCAACCCAAACCAGAAAAATACATCCAGCTTTCCTTATGGGCTAAGGATTAAGAAAGAAGCTTGTGATACTACCTGCCTCTATTTACTTCTGGTGAAAAGTACTCAAAAATTCTTGGAGAATCGCTGTAAAACCTTTCCAGAATTGGAAGACATTGTTACAGCTTTATGTGTTTTTTTTTTTCATACCCTTCTAGACCCTCTGCTACCTAAAAACGTTAGATAACGCCTCACTGCATTACCGACTTAAACCCCCTCGTTCAGGGCTGAAAAGCTCTTGAATAGGTGAGCAAGATCAAAGCAGGTAAGCTCAATAAACTGTGTAGTCCCTGTTTAGGGGCTTGAGGAGCATCACTTCCACAGCATGTTAGAAGTAATTTTCTCTGGTGACATGCTATGTTTTGTCTTACTGAACATTTAACCTCTAGATTTGGACAGCACACATTTGGCACCGGCACATTTCTCCAGGGAACACCAGAGTGGTTACTTCAAGTGACAGTTTTCTAATTATTCTGTCAAGCATCAATCTGTGAAGTTCCCACTTCCTCAGCACCCTGATTGACAGGGCAATCAGCGCTTTACTTAAAGCCTCTAGAGCTGTTCTGCCCTGACAAATGCTTTAAAAAAAAACCCCAAACCCAACCAAGCCCTCATCCCCAGTTTGCAAAGGGAGTGGAATATCTGACTTCCAAAACAAACCCCCACTTTCTGCAAATACAGTTTCCCAAAGTAACCACAAAAATCACACATAAAATATAAAAGGCACCTGGAGAAGAAAGAACTGACCAAACCAGTATTTTGTTTTACATTACAATAATTCATTTTGGGCATTCTATTTTGGAGCAAATCAGCTCATAGAAGTACATCAAAAACAGAGAAGGAATTGAGATAAGGCAATCATTTTCACTAAGAAGTATTTTTTCTCTTGAGAGAGGGAAAAACCCCACCTTTGCAGCACTTTCAGCTTGATTCTGAGTTCCCCTGATTTCTGATGAACATCACCCTCCTCTGTCGAGGGTGGTACTGTGACTCTCTGGGGTCTTACAGAGCCACTGACTGTAAGTAGTGGGGAACATGAGTGACTTTGTGAGTGATAAACAATCAGCCCTGTACCAACTTCAGGGAATAATAAAAGCTACTTAGTAGTCATGACCACGATTTCCTAATTAACATGAAAGTACTTCATGCTCTTTATCCACTGTGTAATTAAATTCAACACTGGGGCTAAGATTTTGACCAAGAAGTCGGCACTAGAATTAGACAGGGTTTGATTTATATGACAAAATGCTACACCTGAGAATTCAGCAGAGGAGTTGCTCTTCTTGGCCTTCGGGGACAGTCTTGTACTGGCATTGTTCAACTTCATACAAAGAGAAGATCTCTCACTGTACAGAACTGCAGCACCAACACCAGCAGGATACTATTAAAACTTTCTATCGCAATCAGATTTGTGCCAGAGGTGCTCCTTTGGTTTTAAATGGTAAATTATGAATAATGCAAGTTTGTTGAACAGCTTTTGATAGTGACCACTATGGAGTGCACTGTGTTAAAATACCCTGAACTCATCAAGACTGAAAAATAAATGAAATATCAAGTCAGGTGTCAAACAAAGGTGGAAGATTACAGCACATTTGATCCCTCAGCAGAGTGAGCTGCAGAAAATCTCTCTCTATATTTAATGCTTGGTTATTATTTTTAGGACATTCAATATGTAAATATATTCACACAAAAAAAAAATCCATTTTTTTCTTGGATTTGAGTCAAAACTCCCAACACACGGACTACCTGTGATTTATGAAATGAAGAAAGCCTGTTCTAATCCGAGCTCAAATCTAGTCATAGGCCAACAATGGCTACATAATTTTGTTTTTTTCTGTTTCTTAGGCAGCTTAACACTAGATGATTTAGATATATAAACCATCACCCCTATCCCTGTGGTGTCAGAGGAGTGTGGGTACAAATCGAGAGAAGGAAGGTGCAAACATACACCAAAACTGCCTCAGACTTGAGTCCTTGACAGAAGGGAATGACACAGCTGACCACGGACATTACAAGTGGCAGAAGAAGTTCTTTGATAAAAAGCCTAAAACTGGAGTGGTCAGTAAGGTGGAGGGTGTTCCACTGGCCAGGTCAAGGCTGAACCCACCTGCTTTGCTTACTGAAGTCCAACAGATGTTCAGCATTATTCAGAGTTAAAGGAATGTTGCAGATATGCAGGCATCATCTTTGCTCTAATTGCTTTTATTTTATGTTTTCAGTTCAATTACTTCCACAGTTTGTATGACTAAGTGAAAACAAAAATGATTTGAGATTCTCTCCAAGTAATACGCACAAAAATCCCAGAAAAACTGTACAGAGCCCCATGGAAGTTCTGATTAAAGCCAAATCCTTCATAATTCAGAGAGCACATACTCAATCAATGGTTGAAGAGGAAAACCTCCAGGGAGCAGCAGGAACTAAACAATTCTGATAAGGTTTCTGTGAATTTCCAGCAAATAGTAATTTGCTCTTTTATATTTCTTCAATGAGAAGTCAAGCATTGCAATCCCAAACCTTTAAATCAAATGATTTGCTGGGCATCAGGCATTCAACTTTCAGCACCTACCATAAAATATTGACTCTGCACATTCATTCATTTCTACCCAATAATTGATTCTTCCTTTTTCGCCCATTACAGACCTGTAACAGTATTCTGGGAGGCTGACTTAATCAAGATTTACTTAAGAAAAAAGAAATCCTCAGCATTTTCCATTTTTAATCTTGCCTAGATTAAAACTCGCACCACGTAAGCACGTACGTAATCCATTTTCTTAATGAGGTGCTTTTACTCTTTTCCTCTGTTATCGCCATTAATCCCAAATCTACCATTCACAAAGAGCCATCCCTAGTTTGCATAAAGGCTTCTGCTTCAATCACAGGGTTGGCATCACTCTGTCAAAGGACAGAGCTTTATGTTAACTTTTGCTTAACGACCTCCTCAGCTGGTGCCTTGTCCACAGATACAGATCTGACTCCCTTTTCTGGTGAACACTGGCTTCCGTGGTCAGCTCACCTGTCACCCACCCAGAAATCCGGTTTTAGGGCACTGGTGGCAGGGTTGCTGTGTTTCCTCCACTGAGGCACTGCAGAGTTCTTGGTGGGAGGGTGGCAGTGCCACGGCAGCTCCAGCCAGAGGCTCCTGAGCACTTTGCTTGGAGCAACGGAGGCTCCTTCTCCCCCAGGCTCACAGGGAACGAGCATCTGGTGCTCTGCAGCTCTGCTGGTTACTCAGGCTTACTCTTAGATAATTGGAAATGGTTTCTGAAGCACAGCAACAGCCAGCATTGCATGCAAAGCAGGTGGTGCAAACGTGCACACAAGTTAAGAGCAGCAGTCATATATATACTCACACATGCACCTTCACATTTATACTTTACTGTGGCAAACTGCACGTAAAAATTAAAAAAAAAAATCTAGTTCTCTTTTCCCTCTAATTTTTCAGTGAGAAAAATATGTATATAAATGAAAAAGAATAAGATAGCCATAGCAGAAAAGTCAAGAAAAATACATTTAAAAATGTCTTTTTATTCCTTAGGAATACCTGCATTAGTACATTACCTGCTCCACTCTGTCAAAGAGAACAAATTTTATTGTTATTTGAAACAAGTAAGGCTATCTTATTCTTAATCAACTCCTCTAATTGCTTGTAAAAAAAAAA
>VZRE01003958.1:123679-203813 GCA_013396775.1 Cephalopterus ornatus | reverse complement strand
CCCCCCCGCTGAAAACATCTGAATAATTTCAGAGATTTCAGCAAAACCTATTTGGTCAGACATTTTCAACCTGTCTTTCTTTACATAGGCACTAATTGTCTTTTAGTTGGAATTTTCCAAGTAATTTGGCTCAAAATGGTTTAATACTTTTCCATTAAAGAAGAATTATTAAAAACTAAGTTTTCAGCTCTTTTCCTCAAGTCAATTCTCTTCTCTTGAAATGTGTGGTCTTCCACCAGCCTCAAGAGAAATCAACAGTTTCCATTACAAGGATCTCAGATTTTCAAATAAACCCCTTCAGTTACAGTGACAGTTTCTGTTAGCATTTATGTACTACCACTGCAAAACAAACCCTCAGCTCTGCATTTCTATTCTGCTTTATAACAGAGACACAGGAAAATGCTTGGGCATTGGGATCGACTTTTCCCTTCACAAGCAGAGCCTCTATAGGATCTCAGCTACGTAAACTATTCCAAAAGTCCCAGTTTTTACCTTCCAGCCCCCCACGGTGACCTGCTGCCTCTTCCTCCCATATGACACCCCTTCCTCGGGCATCCAGAACCACAGGCAAGTCCCCTATAATTCAGTGAAAGTACCAGCACCAGAATGAGGTACACAACTTCATCCAGATAATTTTTAAGTACAAAAACCCAAAAAACAGTATCTAATTTTTCTTAAAGAGTTGTAGGGAGGAGTCAATCCATGCTGGCAGAAGGTTGAATTATGCATTTCACTAGACTTCCTGTCCCCATTTTAGAAAGGAATCCATATTGTCATTTTAATAACAGAGGGAGAATGAATTTCTTAAATACAGATCTTTAAGATTACTTTCCTCCCCAGTGCTTTTAAAGGTACCCACACAGCAAACAACAGTTCAATTCTGTTGACTAAAGGGGACAGAGAAGAAACATCCTTCAAGCTGTGACAAAGGGAGGGGGAAAATAGGACAGCAAAAATGTCCTGCTTTCTGTTCACCAGAGTTAAAACAGAATCTGCTGTGGTGTTTGGGACTGAAAAACAAACAGGTGGATTTTTAAGATAGATAGAGAGAAAAGTTTAAAAAACAAATGAATGAAAAACCCACAGGGAAATTATTTCCCCCTCCAAAGGCATTAAGTAGAACCCTAAAGAAAATTCAAAAAGTTGATTAAGCTCAGGGCTTTGCAACTAATTCAAGCCCAAGTGACTGAAAGATCAAGTGACTGAGATGTGCTCCCTGTACCTGACATAAACAGCACATAACGTGCTTCTTCTCAAGGATAGTTCAGGTTTGGTGTATGAACATAACCATTTGACAACCACGAAATCCCCTGCATTCACAGAGGCAGTTCCCAGGCTTTGCCCAGCTTTGACTGAAGTGGTTATTTCTGCAGACCTCCTACTTTTCACTTGATTTTAGAGACTGCTCAGTATATCAAAATATTGAAAAGGTGCAAAAAAAAAAATACATCTTTTGAGAAACAGGACTAATTTCATCTTCTTATAACAGGATAGTTTTTTATTAGAAGATGAAACTAAACCTCTGGCAAAAAGAACTACTCGTTTGTAGTAGATCTGGACTTGATTTGCCAAGTACTTAAGCACATGACAAGCTTTAAAAGTGAAGAGACTAATTTATTTCAGCTTTATCCATCCACTCAGAATAACAGATACTAAAATATTAAACCTTGAAACAGGTTTGAATATCTTGTTGAATTTCAGCATGAATAATGAAGTTGTGAAATAATTCAGTCCTACTTGAAACAAAACAGAGATTCAAGGGAAAGAAATAGCTTTTGCTCTCTTTCACGAAGCCATATTTCTAGTAATTTTTGTCTCTTCCAAGACTTTTTCACCATCTACACTTAGCTATGCAAATGCATGGATGAACACAGGAGATAAATGCACCTCAAAATGCCATTTCCACAGAAATGGGTGGATGTTCCAACAGATCCTTTCCTTAGAAAGTTACCAATTAATGTAAAGGCTGTGTATTTGCCAGACCTGCCTATTATTCTTGATCACATTGGTTGTGCCATACGGATGGAATTAATAATATATTAGGTCAGAACCAGATCACCCATCCCTGGAAGTGTCCAAGGCCAGGTTGGACAGGGTTTGGAGCAACCTGCTCTAGTGGAAGGTGTCCCTGTCCATGGGGGGCTGGAAGGAAATGATCCTTAAGGTCCCGTCCAACCCCAAGTATTCTGTGATTCTTGGATCATGATCTATTTCCCATATTAGGCTGCAAACCAGAGCAGAGACTTCCCAGCAGAGCCAAGTGCAACATCTGCATTTTTTTCATGCAATTCCCTCCTCTTCCCCAATAACCACAGCACTGAGCCTGATACTGCACTTCTTCAGCTTAGAAACAAAGAGCTTATGTTGAAAAAATACTTCAAATTCCCACCTTCCTTTTTTTTTTTAAAGTAGAGACATATCTTTATACTAAAAATCTCAGCAAAATTCTTCTGTCATTCAAAGATAATTTTATGATGGGAAAATGCTCATTAATTTTGTCATGTTTTACCATTTTTTCCCAAAATAGAGTCTATTGGTAAGAAGAATAAGAAGCCCTATGTACCTGTGCTCCATAAAATGATAAGTAAAACCAGTTGATATTCATTTCACTGTCAGCAGAGTGTGCTTAACACCCAGTACAAATGGCTGAAAGCACCTACTTGAGCTATACATTTAATCATCTGGGTCTGTTTCTATCAGGAACAGATGGAGACAAGGTGATTAAATTTCTTCATTTTGATGGAAAGAACAAACACTTTCCTAGACAGCCATAAGATCTCAAACCACTTAAAAATAATGGGTATTAAAACATGATTTTCTCTACAGAAGAGTTTAAGTAAGGACACCTACAAGTTTTCTTTTAAAATGCTATTTCCTACCTGTATTATCAGATTATTTGTCTTTCATTCTCCTGTGAGTGGACTAGATAGGTGATCTATAAATAGATTCATAATAAATTACTCATCTCACCAAGATGAATTTCCAAATTGAGATTCCTAAAATATCTTCCTTTTTTATTCTCACTAATTGGGAAATGAGTCATATAAATTTTGAGAATTTAATCCATTTGGAAATCACAGTGAAAGATTAAACACTTTTCTGATGTATTATACACAGCATTTCTTTTTCCTGGGGAATACTAAGACACGTAAGCACATTGTATTGAACATTATATTGCCCCAGCTGGACATGACATGGGGCAT
Source organism: Cephalopterus ornatus (assembly GCA_013396775.1). Taxonomy (NCBI): domain Eukaryota; kingdom Metazoa; phylum Chordata; class Aves; order Passeriformes; family Cotingidae; genus Cephalopterus; species Cephalopterus ornatus. The sequence continues at coordinate 200,610 of VZRE01003958.1, read as the reverse complement.
TTGGCAGCCAGAGGTGATGCTGGTGAGGGGTTCAAGGTGGAGATTTACTGCCTGTATCCACCGTCTTTCATTTCAGGCCCTGGTTTGGAGTGAGATGGTGATACCAGGCTGCGACATTTCAAGAGACATGTATCTATCCCATAATTACCACATACTTCCCAAACACTTCCCACCACAGGCTCAGCCATCCTGGCTCATCAGAGAGGTCCAGGTTCTCCAATCCCAAGCACTGATGAACAAAGCCAATAAAAAAAATCCTTAATCACTTTGATCATTAATCAAACAAGCAGGAAAACGCAACGCGCCTTGACCACACGGCAGCTGGCTCAAGAGGGTGATGCAGATTGTGTTCCAAGGAAATGGAAATACCTGCTCTTCTGTCCCTATTTTAGAAGGGATAGCACTACAGAGATGGTACTTGGCACACAAACATTTCAAATTCCATCCAAACCTAACAGCTCAGTTTTTATTGTGGTTCTTCCACAAATCTTCCATCATTTACCGTCTAAGAAAACATTTATGAACCTTCCTTATTCTGCCACAGAGGAAGTGATTACAAAAATCACTACAAGCTTTCCTCTTTCTTAGGAAGTTTATTTTCATATCCAGCTTTTAAGATTCATTATAGCCTACTTTAAAATGCCAAAAGGCATTCAACTTGTCAGTGCCCATAAATAATGGCAGATTCATGTTAAACTATATTTACACATCAACTACTTGGGACTCGATACTACACATGCTCTTGAAAAATATTTTATTCTTGATTATAAATCAAGACAATTCAATTACGCATTTTAAATGCATAATTATGCATTTTAAATGCATAATTTTCCTCACATTTTCATAAATATTGCCAATATGCTATCAGTCTCTAAAAATGCCTCAATGAGATGAAAGAATGCATTTTCAATACTTCAAGTCTTTTAAAAGATGAATAGTCATTCCACATTAATTCTGCAAAACTGCAAAGACATATTAGAAAAAACCCTTGTAAAGTTCTCTTAGTCTGTATTTTGTCACCGATGCAGTGCTAATAAAAATGTGGGAAAATCCTAAATTACTACTATAAACCCAAAACCTACAGCAGCTATAAAAGAACTATGAGCTGCTCCATTGGCTAAAGGCAAAATATTTGTACAAATTTCTGAGGCACAAAATACAATATGCCTTTGTGAACTTTTTCCAGCTTTGCAAGAGGTTTCTGTGCCCTCATAGGTCTTTTCTACCTCCATGAATTCTCATTTTATGAGAGTAACCTTAAACTTCCAAAGTCAAGGCATTATTGCCCATACCAAATTGCTAATCACAGCTTTAGGTTTAGGGCTATTCTTTGAAACACAAAAAGAAAGCTCCAGACCATTTGCTGGACACAAAGCAGGGTCAGCTGTTCCTGAAACATCCTGGATAAATGTTTGTTTAGGTAGTTCTTAAAAAAAGTTGTGGTGCTGGACAGACTACAAATTCCTAAAACAAAGTGCTGTAGGACTCAACTACCTTTACTTGCTGGACAATTTTCAGTACAGCTAAACTACACACCTACACTTCTTTCCTGCAGTTAAACCTCACTGCTTCTTGCCTGACCAAGGCACACACTGAGCAGATTGCCCAGGTTAACTGAAGGTTTCCTTCACCTTTTTGTGTCTGGTTCCTCTTTTAAACTGTGTATCTTTTGTATATTTGAAATAAGAGAAAATGATGGTCTCTACCTAGCCATTTACACTCCCCAAGACAAAAGGGCCCCTTCGACATGCTATTAGGAGATAATACTAAGATGGCATAGTAAGATCCAGCTTCCAAAAACTATGTGAAATATTTCAGTGATTGATTAGACAACATCTTACAGAAATGTCAAAGTTGCTACAAAAAACCCCAACAGGTTTATTAAGACTTTTAAAAAAGAAAAATTAGTATTGCACTTCCACAAAAGCAGTGCTGAGTGCCAAGCTGCCAGGAGGACAGGGCTCTGTAATAAGCAGTGAAGAACGAGTCATAACTTTTATCATTTTCATAGCACTTTATTTCTTAAACAAACCATAAAACTTTTGATCAGTGTTTGATCAGTAATCTATGGTAGATGAGTATTATAACCCACAGTTCACATAGAGGGGTAAAAATAGCCTCCAGAGCCTCAACTTTCAAAAGCATTCACTAAATGCAAGTGCCACCATTTTCAGATACCCAGCTACGAAGGGCCACACGGAGGTGAGAGCACTGGACTAGCAGTTAGCACCTGTGGAATAGTATAGTTTAGTACACAGATATTTTTCACTACAATAACTCTTCAGCTACAGCTTTGAAGAGTACTCAAACCAGCATATGATGCACTTCACCCTTTTGTGAGACTCAGAAAAACGCACAAGGCATAAAAAGTTTTCATGCTGTGTAAAGAAGAGCTGGGTAAATGAAGTGTGTAAAGGGAGCATGATATGTGAATGAGAAAGCAAAAAGATTTCTAATGACTCAGTGAGAACGGGGCTCCCCTGCATTATCTGAAATGACACACAATCTGACAATTCAAACAAGTTCAGCACTAACGCTCTATTTTATGTCCATAACTGAATGCTATTTACACTTCCTTTTTTCCTCCATTACGTGCACACTGACGTAGGCTGTATGTGTGACAGAGGTTATCTGATCCTACTGATTTATGGTTTTGCATTATTGTAACACTGAGAAATCCACTGCTCACAGTTACTCAGTTAAATGCAGAGACTGCATGATGAACTGTCCACAGCCAGCCTTTGCTCTAACTAGGATGAGGCTCACTGTCACAGAAATGCGACCACTATAATTTTTGTATTTTTAAAACCTCTACACGCTGTTTTTTATTTATGACTTTTAAAACTTAATAGATCCCTTTCCACTCCCCACATGAAACTTCCAGGACTAACAGCAATAATAGCCAATCTTATCAACGGGCAAGGCAGTTCTAGAAGAAAATATGCTCAAGAATCTGTGGGTAGCCCATCCCTGGAAGTGTACACGGCCACAGTGGACAGGGCTTGGAGCAACCTGGTCTAGTGGAAGTGCTCCTGCCCATGGCAGGGAGTTGGAACAAGATGGTCTTTAAGGTTCCTTCCAACCCAATCCATTCTGTGATTCTATGAAAATCAAATAAGTTGGTTGTTTCTAGATGTTGCCTTTGATAATCTCTTCCTTTTAGTCAAGACAGAATTGACAGCCTTGGCTGACTGGCACAACTGCTGCTGCAGCAGCCGGATCCCATTAATGGTCTGTGCAAACTGCCTGCACTCACCACTTGGCCACTGACACTATTTTTACTTTTATTTGACGTGATTATATTGTCTCAGTGCCCAATCCTGGATCAGGAACACCACGCAACAACATTCCCCTCTTCTTCTTCGGCTCTTTTTTCTCTCAGGCTGTTTGAAATGACGCCTCAGTGGGCAGGATGCAGGGAATAATTGGTTGGGAACAGAATAGGCACCTGGAAACACCTAAGAAGCTTTTCTGCCAAAACCCCCTTTTGGCTCAGGCATGTAACTCAACACTCAAACACCAGGCACAGACTCACTGAAAAAGACAGATTTTTGCACAACTTCCAGAAGAGAACCCTCAGCTATACAGTCAAACCTATTCAGAAACCAGACTTAGAAGAGCCTTTTACCCCTCAGACTGGGAACAGGACCTTGTTTAAAGTTAGAGAGTGAGAACAAACAGTCCAGAAACACACTCATGTATTTACTACACTCCAAACGGCCTGAATGTTTGCAGACATTTTGAATTGTCTTACAGAAGCTACCTCTCCCAGTTCTGAACCGACTTACTAAGATAAAGACCAAATAAATTCTACATGGCAACTGCATTTTTATTTCTCAAATCTGAGAAAAGAATATCCCAAATCTTTCCTTTTAGCATAATGTTATCCCTTCTGTTGCCACATAACAGTCTGCAATGTTAAGAAAACCAGTACTAAAAATCCCTCAAGCCAAAAGGATAAACCGGGAATTAAAATGCCTTATTATATAAGGATGTACAAACTGTATTACTTTCACACCAAACACAGCTGGAAAGTAAGTGAATTGTAAAGCTATGGTTTAGTGACATTTTCTTTCAGAATTCTAGTCACTGTCTCAGATGCCTGGAAAAGAAAAGCACCAAGACCTCTGTTTCACACAAAACCTAATGGTGAGACACATCAGTGCCACAACTGTTCCCACCACTGAGGGGGACACAGAAATGCATCTAACATAAGCAAACAGGCAAAGCAAAGTGGCAGGAATAAGAATATCTGTTCCATACTAGCAAGAAAATAATCTGAATTTGGACTAAATAATAGCTAAAGAAAAAAAATAAATTTGTGTGTGTGTTTGATATTAATTATTCCCTACACGTGAGTTTTCAGATGTCAATATGGAATATTTTTTTCAGAGAGATGTTTGTCCTTCTGTTGTCTTTTTTGTTAGTATTTTGCCTGAATGACAAGCCAGCAGTTAACATCAATGGATTTGATGAGTCTTTAGATGTATCATCAATGACAGGCTTCAAAAAAAGTTTTTCAGTGGAACTTTAGCGGGAAAAGGAGAAAAAGAACAACAGATCATTTTGGCCTTTAACTGCCCGTGTTTCAGTGATACTTTCTAATTGGAGCCAACTGCTAAGATCAGGGGTAGAAGCCTGCTGATGGTAAAACAAACCTGCATTCAGCTTAATTGGCTTTTATATGAGTTTGTGTGACAAGGTTTTGGTAGCGGGGGGGTACAGGGGTGGCTTCTGTGAGAAGCTGCCAGTAGCTTTCTCCATGTCCGACGGAGCCAATGCCAGCAGCTCCGAGATGGATCTGCCGCTGGCCAAGGCCGAGCCCATCACTGACAGGAGCAGCACCTTTGGGTGCTGCACAACAAAAAACCTGCACAACAGCAGCTGGAGAGAGGAGTGAGCATAGCTGGGGACCAGCCCTGCACACACCAGGGCAGTGAAGGAGGGGCCCGAGGTGCTCCAGGCACAGGAGCACAGATTCTCCTGCAGCCCGTGGTGCAGCGGTGAGGCAGCTGTGCCCCTGCAGCCCAGGGAGATCCAAGGGGCAGCAGGTGCTTTTTCAGCTTTAGTCTTTCCAAAAGCTTGTTGAATCCTACTAACAGTCATCATATGGTAACCAGATCTTCAGCAGGAACAAAAACAAGCACCTGTTGAGCTTGGTAAGGATGTGAAAGTACTCAAGGGTGAGGACTTCACTGGGGATGCCTGAAGCAGCACTTCAAACGTGCAGGGGAGAGCCAGGCATCACCCAGAACCTCTGAAATAATGAAGGAAACAACCTCTTCTACTTCACTGTGGGACAGAGAAGATCAATGAAGCTCCCACTGTGCCCCCCAGCAGCTTGAACTCCCAGAATTGAGCCATCTTCCCCTTTCCTGTTACTAGCTAAAAAGAGGAAAGACTGTTTATTCCCTGCCAAAGCAGATGCACAGCACAAATTCATAGAAACAAGACAGGCAGAAAGGAGGAAAAGGAAAAAAAAAAAAAAGGCAAGTGGAATTTAGACAGTGAATAGAAAAGAATTCAGAACCATTCCAATGGCCTGTCTCACCTAGATATGGCAGACTGCAAACAAGACCAGAACAATATAAAAGGGTCACTGACTCCAGGGACAGCATTTCCATCCAAAAGCCACTGGGTAACCTTTTGCAACAACCAAAAAACCCCCCACTTTTTTATTTTTTTCCCAAGAATTATAGACACTGACAACTGACAGATTAAACCAGCAGCAAAACAGCCAAGATCTTCATTTTTCCAAAAAACAATATCCTCAGCTTCACTAAATCAAATCATGGCATACCTGGGGGGTTTTTTGTGGGACTTTTTTTTTTTGCTTTAATACAAAATAGACATTTTAAAGACAACTAAAGACAGAGAGAGATCTATTTCAAAGTGCAGTTGAACCTTTCTTTCTGGAAGATTTCTTCTCTTGTAATGTCCTTAACTCTGCAGGGCCACATATCTCAGCACACCTAAAAGAAGTGCTTCACCATATTATGGCTCTGAAGACCTTTTTTATTTCTTTAGTCTTCAAACATTTAGACATTTACAACAATTAATTGAATTGCAAGCTCCCAAGAACGAATTTTTATCTTCTCAAACAAGGTGGGAATCAAGTTAAAGACTACAAGGAAATAACTGACCAGATACAACTGGGAATGCTGCATCAGCCACAAAGACTCCTGGGACTGAAACCCTACTATAAGTTATGAAAAGAGAGGATTAATTTAATTATCTTACTGTAAATTAGTGAGCTAATGGACATGGTGTATCAGGAGAGGAAATAATAGATATTTACTGTATTTTCTGAACAGAACGAAATAAAACACGAAATGTTTTGCCTTTTGCATCTTCAGCCAGTCAGTGCCAGGAATGGCACAGCCACAGCATCAGTGCCTATTCCAGGTCCTTTCCATGCTACCTTTTTCTTCATCTCAGTAGCAGAGCTTCACTAGCCCTGGTGTGAGCAGTTAGTGTTAAGCAGTAATATATAAGCAGAACGTATAATAGAAGAAGGATACATTTACAAGTCAAATGCCGGGCATGCAGATGTTATATGGCTGAGAGCTACCGAAATGCCTTTTTGTTTTAAAATTGTTTAAACTCAGTAAGCTCCATCACCAGAATTAATACCTGCTGTTTGTGCTGCAGCAGACGGTAGAACCTACTTAGCATAGTGATAATCACCAGCCAAGTTGTGTATCTAAGACTTTACTGCACCTGCTTCTCTGCCACTGAAACACAAGTTTCAGAACTAAATTACATCTCAGCCAAACCTCGATCGTCACACGAAGCACGCACTGCAGAGCGGCTCAAACACACACACAAACAAATCTTCCTGTAATGTCCTGAGAACAGCTAGACCTCACACAAAGACAAGCACAGCAGTGCCTACAGCACCAGACTAGGAAGGAAACTACCCAGTTTTCTATCATGATTCTCAAGTCCTGTCTCACTTCTACCCCAGGCAATATATTTTGCTTCTCTACTTTTCCAGGTCTGTTCTTTTAGGCATGTTAATGGCTTTAAGCTTATAAGATCACCAAGTAGGAGACAGCCAGCTCTCTTCCTGTGGTTCTCGGACAGCACATACGCTCAGACTCCTACAAGCAAAAGGTCAGCGTGACCCAGGTCTATGAGAGTGCAAAATGGTGGAGGAATAAAGTTTAAATATTGCAGATAACCCTGTCCAGTAGAGTTGAGCCATCAAGGTACTAAGTGCTTTAAAAATATGCAAGGAGAGCTCCAACTGCAAAGAGCTTGCAATATGCAGTTGACCTGTGCTTACTTTGTACTGTAAGTTTTCTTCCTGATTTTGCCTTGAAATTTTGCTGCAAACAATATCTGCCTCTATTTGAAAAGTCACAACATTTTGTCACTTACTACTGCACAGGATGTACAATTACAGTGATGCAATTTTCACAGGAAGGTGGAATTTAGAGAAACTAATATCACATCACAGTGAACAGGAGAAAAATGAGTGGAAGGACAGGAATAGTGAGACAAAGGAGATGAATCCACAAAAAGAAGCAATACATTGAAATAGGGACTTCAGCAGTGGTGTTGGGTGCAGGAGATGGGAAAGATGATCAAAGCCCTCCGACAGATTTCCATTAGTAAAAATATCAACAGCAACTAAGTTCTGGCTACACACAAAAGCAGAACTCCATGCTGGCAGGATGGTCAGGCTGGCGCTGCTCCAAAGCCCACGCCTGATCAATATTCTCTCAGCAGATATTCCAGTTCTGTCTGCAAAGGGGACCAGTGACATCAACACATCAACATGCATCTCTAGAAATAACTTCTACACAATACACACAAACTAATGTCTTCTCCTCTTGTTCAAAAAAGAAAAGAGCAACTGCACTTCCATCTGCAAAAGGAAGTGTCAGAATGTTCCAGGCTATGATTCCAGCACAGGAATGTTAATTAAACACTGACTATCCTGCAGTGCAGAATCATATATTTTAGAAACCTTGAGCTTAAAGGAGTACAAATGAGCCTTTAGAATTAGCTATTTGCTTAATTCCCATTTTCCTTCTAAGTCTACTGTGATAATACACTGCTAGGAATGACATTTTAAGTATCTAAAACTCACAAATTCCATTTTGGGAGTGAAGATGTTCCCAGTTCAACACATCTGCACTTTGGTGTTGAACTGCCTTGAGAAAGTTCCCATTCACAACTGACCAGCAAACCTGAGTATGAATCAGGAGCCAGTAAGTCTGTCCAGTGCTGAAATAATTTTCATACTGAAATACCGAAATAATTTTTGGTAACTCATCCTCAGTGTTCACACCATTATGTGTATTTTTCACTATTCATAGTCCTATAGCAGGACTCCTATAGTCCTGCACAGCTGTAGCGCTGCACGAGGAACTGTCAGGTCCAAACCCAACGTTTTTACCTTTGGATCTGTTGTCAGCAGCTTGAATGCTTGATACACTTGTGCTTCTTTCACACCTCCACCGAGATCCAAGAAGTTGGCTGGCTTTCCACCATTCAGGGATATTATATCACACGTTGCCATTGCAAGTCCAGCTCCATTGACTGTAATTGCAAACATCAGGTGCTTATTTTTCCCATGAAAGTACACAAGATTTGTGAAAAGGCTTAAAATGTACCAGCAAAACCACACAACATGGCTTGAAATGCTACATATCTATTTCTAAATATGTCAGTACCTATTCAAGGATATCCAACGCAACAAATAATTAAAAATCTGGTGCAAACACACCAACACTCAGCTTTCTTTACGACTGAGATGTGCACCTTTCCCTAAGCATGTATGAGGACTGGGATGGTAATTGTGGGAAATGCAAAACCTGCTGATTTTATTAAAAATAAAGAGAAATGAAAACTTCTGGGAACAGTGAGATGAACATCATGAGATGAACATCATGAGATGTGAAGGACAAATTGACTCCTTAAGCTCCCCTCCCAATACTCTGATAGCAGTAGATGATGCTTTGTATTACTGTAACATAGACAACTCAGTTTTGGGGACAGATCTCAGACTGCCTTTTATTTTGCATTTGCACCCGGTCTAGAAGCATTCTCAAGGGCAGGAACATCCTCTAAGCTAGGAAAAGTAGATGCAAATTTTGTGTGCCCAGTAAGTTGTTCCTGATGAACAAAGGCTCCCCGTCACTTGGAATTCAACAGCAATACCAAATACTAAAAAAATTCCATAGCGTTGCCAATTGTTGTTTGGTGTTTGGGGTCTTTTAGTTGGTTTTATTTTGTTTTGCTTTAAATTGAGATTAAAGTCTCACTGTGGCTTACTGAATCAACTGCAACACACTGCTAGAATCTTCTAGATTTGTACATATCTGAGCAATGTAAATGCATTTTCTCACCAAGCTGAGAAAAAATGTCTAATTCAATTAGATTAATAAGAAAATGTTGTATCGGCTAAAAGAATTTCTACAAAATAAAAACTGTGTAGAGCATAGCTGACTTTTTTACTTATATCTTCTAAAACAGCAGAGTAATTTCTGTTCTAAGGAACCTCAGGAAAATAAAAAACTGTCATTTTCCTTTTAATAGCCAAGCAGATACTTTAGCAGCTTTCCTTAAAGAGAAATGGAGTTCACTATTCAATTTTAAGTGTGAATGTCACATTTATACACACATACTTTTGCAGTGTCTTAAGTACCACGGTCTCATTTTTGAAAATTACTGATTGATTCTTGACGACTTTTCTTGTTTTAATTACTGGAAAGATCAATTGCATCAGCTTAAAAATTCAGGCTTCTTCTTTAGCCTGACACCGCTCACGTCCTGCCTGTCTGCTGTGGCCATCACCACAGTTGCAACACAATTTTAGTTTCATTCCTTTAAGAACTTGGGGAAGGACAGACAACCTCAGCAAAACAGACTGAAATACTGTCAAGGGTGGACTGAATGTCAGAATGTAAACAAAGTTTATACAGTGAACAAGTATGGATTTGTCTTCAAATGTCTTTTGGATGTATTTGTTCTTACCAAAGCAAGCAATGTTTCCATCCAGTCCTATATATTTTAAGTCATATTTGGCAGCTTCGTTCTCTATGGGCTCGTTTTCAGACTTGTCATCCATGGCAAATATTTCTCTTTGTCTGAATTCTGCATTGTCATCAAAGTTTATCTTGGCATCAAAGCAAACAACTACAACAGGAGAAAATAAAACAACATGCAGGCATTTAGAGCTTACAGTTAGTCAGAACTTCTGAAATATTATGGCTGCTGCAGCAGGGAGGGGGAGAAGGTTGCTTTGGGAATGATGGTGCCTCCAGCGTATGATCAGCTGAAATTCATTGAGTCCAGCAGCAAAGGGCAGGTTCCCCTTAAATTCTCTGCTGAGAACACATTATTTCATTAAAGATCTCAAACAACATGAAGCCAACATATGTTAAAAATGACCAAAAGACTACTTTTAAATCAAGGAAGTTTAAAAAAAAAACTTCTCATCAATATCAACACCCACTATGGTTGTAAAAACACATCAAGACGTAGCTAAACCTTACTATAATAAGAAATAGATAAAGGTCTGGCTAGCAGCTGGAATATTCACATAAACACACCAGTAACAGAAACGCCTGTAGAGTGCTATTTGCCTGTTTGCTGACTCATTATTTCTATGGGTTTGCATAAGCAAACACCTCATTAGATTAAAATGTTGTAAGTAAATGTAGGACTATATACTTATCATATTACTATTTAAGTAATTTCACTTGTACTACATCCAAATTGAAATTACTGACTTAAGTATAATTGATCTGTCAAGGCAAACCAATCAGATTTAAAGTGCCTTTAAATGCTGCATCCAGAAAAAAACCCAATAGTTTTTCTATCTGCTGGGTTTTTATTTATATTGCCATTGAAACATGTACGTGGTACAAGTGCACGTGTTCATGAGCACTGTACACAATTAAGAAGATAATTTTAGTCTTTCAAAACATTTACACAAATAGAAGAGTTGTAACTCTGTGTCTTGACTTGTATTGGGTTTTCTTGATTTGGGGTTTTTTTTCATGCTGATGTGGTTTTGGGTTTTATTTTTTTAATATCTGACTTGTAACTGATAGCAGATTAAATGAAAACAGTATCAAATTTTGTTTCGGTGACTGCACTTTTGAGAAAACTGTTCATGAGTTTGTATAACAAATCTCTTGGAAGAGTTTAGATCTCACCTGGTCAACCATCATGTGGGAATGTGCCCAAAGAAGAAATACCTGCAGTTCATAATATGCTTTTGTACCAGAGCTGCTTTAATTTTATTTTATTTAGCAATGAACTAAGGCCATTTTTCTTCTTCGAGCTTTCAGTTCCTTAAACTGCAAAAACAACTCAAAGCTAGAGTACAACTACAGTTTCAGAGCTCAGTTTACACACGAACATCCTTGATGTCACATTAATAGAAACTCCTTTCTACAGAACAGTCATCTTTAACAAAGGCCATGCTGTACAAAGTAGCTGCAAAAACATGTATTAATATTTATCAAACCATTTTCAGTATCAAAAGCACATTGTTACATGCATGATGGATTATACAAATGGATTTTTCTTCTAAACAAATATCAAAGAAATCTCCAACAGTTATATTCATGAAGTACTTGTGTTATTGCTAGTGGTGTGGGATTTTTGTCATCTGCCAATTCAACAGTTTACATTGAGAGCAAACAAACAAAACAAAAAAACCCCCAAAAATGGGCATAACAGGAGTCTGAGCCACTATTGTTGACAAAGAATTTGCTACAGAACTAAACAAAATACATAAAACAATGTATCTTCAAATAGAAATTCACACAAGTGAAAAACACAAAACACAGCAAGAAATAAGTCCATCTTATCCATTACTTTGACAGGAATAATGGTCTTCATACAGAGATTTATATTTTATCATTAGAAATAACTGCATTAAGCTACTCAAATGTTCTTCCATTTGTTTCATCTTTATTCTTCTTAAAGACATATCAGATGGAGAAAGTGCTAGCAAAAAGGAAATAAGCACAGGAAGACTCCTGTGCACGTCTGCTGGTAAGATGGCTTTCACAGCTTGAAACCCACTCTGTTTCTCCTCCTCAGCTTCCTGGATGCAAAACACATACGGAAAAACCTCGGAGAAAAGAGCATAAAAACTCCTACCATCCCTCAAATTAAGCCCTTCTCACTAAATATGCACAGCCATTCCAGAAAAGCCAACTTGGTAACTTATCCAAATGATTATTTCCACAGTGACACCTCATAGTGCTCCAGCAAGGATGCAAAGTTAGTACCACCGTGATTTTTTTAGGGCCTTTAAGGACCACGTTTGGTTTCCTCTCAGTTCAAACTATCCTCTCCTTCACTTGTCCCTACTTGTCTACCAATTTCACCTCTTGGTACCCACAAAATATGTCTTCAGCACCTCAGTGATGCCCCTGTTGTGTTACCTGTCAGTGATGCCTCTTCCATTCTCACTTCATCCTCAGCGTCCACTCACCAACACCCAAGACATATTTAAAGGTCTTCTTTGTAAGATTACACGGCTGGGGGGAAGTAAGGCCTGAAATGGGGTTCTGTCCCTTGCTCTGCCAAATAACAGGACAGCAAAAAGTGCTTCTCTCCCAGTCACCCAAGCTAGTCCTGAGCCAGTGAGAGTGAACACCAGGACAGCCTGATCCTGGTACAAAGAGCTCACCTCAGGCTTGTTTCTCTGCCTGACTTTAGACAACTGTCATAGATGTCCCAACTTCTGCCACCTGACCGAGCAAAAGGACTCCTGGGTGCCTTCCACACTGCCCTGTAGTGTTAAGGTACCTTGGTCAAATATTCTTGTACAAAAATGGTTCCAACAAGTTCTGAGAAAGGAAATTTTGCTTTCGTAGTACTAGTGGTCCTGAACCAACAAAATACACCTGCTGAGTCTATCAGTCATAGCAGACAGACAAAGGAGTGGATTTGTTTCGAGATGAACATCATAATCTGCAGGAAATTTCCAGCAGCTCTTGTTGTACCTATTTGAGTGATCCCATTCATTTTCAAAAGGTCACAAGTGTCATGTGCTGCATGTTGCCAGACCAGGAAAAATCCAGACTATTCCTTTCACAAGGTCCTATTTCATTGTTGGGCTTTCACTTCACTGCGCAACAGAAAGTGAAAAGGTCCTTCTCACCTCATTCCCAACGGATTTTAATGGATCTATTTAAACAGAGGGGGAAAAGAGCAGTCTGATGGGTTCTGAAGGCAAATTTTCCATTTAAAATTGAGCCCACCAGAACAACTCAGGTCAACGGCTGGGCTCTGTGTTCCTCTCCCCAATATACATTTCACAAATTGCGGAAGAACCAATGAACTCAGAGTTAGCTGCTAAGAACTTCACTTGTATTTATTAAGCTGAGTGAGGTTTGCAATGCAGAAGCTATTGATTCAATGTGTATGTTATTATGGTACCACAAATGAGCTGGAAAACTGAGCACACAGTGCCATGAATGATCCTCAAATAAAAATAGTTTTGGAGGAAATCATTCCATGATGTAAACTATGCATAGAGCTGAACGATTCTGGTGTCAAGAACACCAAAAAACTCCCCAAACCAAACAGGAATTCGAGGAAGGTCTGTTATTAAAGAAGAATTCATGCCTTTAAGCCATAAATATGATCTCCTAGCTAAGTTTAACCTGAAAACAGCTTATTATGTAAAAAAAGACCTGCTGACACATTTGATCATTTCTGTCACTGTCTCTGAATTATCATGATATACTTCAATATTCCTTTTTGGTTTTAAATGTCACTTTACAATAGGGCATTTAAGTGTCCCAGAGCCTATTTTATAACAAAGAGCACCACCTTTTAAGATGCATTAATGAAGCTGGGCAGGGCTGGATTTTTATTCCACCTTTTAGTGATTTTCAGATTCTCTGGCAACCCTTTGCAAGTGAACCAGTGAGGTGGAAACTGTGATCCACCTGGATCCGCCCTATTCTATTTCAATATACCACAGGCACTTTTAGTTCCTCCCCTCCTCCCCTTTGTCCAAGTTAGCTGGACAAAAAAGACAAATGGAAGGAAAAGTTTCAGCTGAAAGACCAATTACGAAGTAAAAGCTGATCCAGTTCCTTATTTTTACCCTGTCCCTCAGTCCTGTAGTCATGGTGAAAGCAGACCAGTGACCCTTTTTCTTCCCAAAGGGTGTAGCCAAGTGTCAGTTCCAGCTGAAATTTGTCCTGTGCTCTAACAGGCTGCAGAGCCATGCATTTAAAATTTTAAATTACCCATATATACAGAAACATAAATGAACAAGTTTCTTTGCACACAGTCTCAGTAATTCTAGCAGCATCAACGCAACACCCCCCACCCCCCAAAACAAAACCACTAAACAAAAAATATCCAAATCAAAACCAAGAAAACTTCAACTTTGTACAAGAGCAGAAGAGCAGAAAATGTTGCTGTTTCTCACCAAGCAGAACGTGTAGAAGCCAATACCTTCAGTATTTGGATGAAACAACAAAAGGTATTGAAATACAAAATCTGCCATGGGAATATTTATGAATGTTGTTTAAATTACATTACAAAATGAAATTAATGCACAGTTGCTGCTACATCCTTCTATGCAATTTAATTTATAGTTTGCATAAATAAAGAACTATAATGCATTCATTTGTTTCCTTCAATTTCTTACCTTGCCCTTCTGGAGTTTCACCAAAGGGATTCACTTCAACCTGAGTGGCATCAATTTTCAAGAAAAGATTATACAGCTTCTTAATTTGATCTGCTGCCTAAATTCGATCAAACGATTTACAATTACCACGCAGAAAAATAAAAGTAAATGTTTTCAAGGCAAAGGTAAACCATTATAGATTATTTTTAATGCATTAAATTGCATACTAGCTCTAGATAATTACTGCTTTTATTTCTGTTTTCTTAACCATATTCATAGTCTCTTAAATAGCTACAATGTACCATTATTATACTGCATAACACTCAGTGAATGTGCATTTAAAGACTACATGAACCAGAGACTTTCTACAAAATAAACATTACAATTACTATGACAAGTTTAATTTGGAAAGTGCCTGTTGGGCACTAACAAAATGACGTATCCTCCAGTATGCTGAGACCTGAGTTGAATTCACATGAATCAGTCTACATTCAGAAACCATAAAGCAGTATGTGCACATTAGCGACTTAGGGGAAAAATACCTATTTCTCCTTCCTACGTCAGTCTGCAATGTTTGCTTGAAGAACTTATATCCAAAGCATGCTTGTTTGCTCGTTGCTTGTTTCCTATCATCCCTCACCATCTATCTCAGTGCCCAGCTGTGTGGCCAAAACTGACAACTAATATTTTGTTCTTATAACATTCTTCTGCTAATAGAACAAGTTGAAAACAGCAGCACGAGCACACGTAAAAAACTCCTTTGGCTCATTACACGCTGACAACCTATTAGCTGAAATAAGTTTGCAGACGAAGCGCACTAATAAAGAACCACTCAAATTTGTCCCCCTATTACTGATCAGCTAACTGAAGTGCACAACCCAAAAATTTGGAACCTCTCCTAATAAGTTAATTAGAATAAAAACCACACAAGTCAGCTTTCTCCTCCAATGCCAGACATATGAAAGAAAAAAATTACAACTGGAAAGACTCAAAACCAAACCCAGTTTATTAATTATTATTAATTACTTATTAATTATTAACCCCAGAGGGGTTGTGGACTCCCTGTCCCTGTAAGTGTTCAAGACCAGGCTGGATGGGGCTTTGAGTAACATGGTCTAGTGGAAGGTTTCCCTGCCCATGGCAGGGGGTTGGAAGGAAATGATCCTTAAGGTCTCTTCCAACCCAAACCATTCTGTGATTCTGTGGTAAGATACTTTAAAGAGTTCCAGTTAGGAAGCACCACACAAATTGCTTAGGAAGCCTTCCCTGCTCAAAATTTACCAGTTGAAGCATTCTCAGTGGTTTTGACTTTAAAAAAATGATCAGTTATAAACGTGCAGCAGTTTCCTTGGCACAAACACTCGGATGGACACACTGCCCCAGTACCACACGGCTGAGGCTGTGTCAGCAGTGACACTGGGGATGAAGCTCCTCCCTGCAACCCCCATTGGCCCTGGGCAACCTGAAAAGCTGTTATTGCCACAGGAATCTGCTGTCATTGTACCAGACCATCGAAATCACTTCACTTTTATTAAAGGCTGCTCCATCTTTCAGCACCTCTCTGAATCAGGCAGCTTAATGTCAACACTCCTCTTTCTCAAGGTCTCTGCAAGTGCTGAGCTTCTTCAAGGCAAAGCTTAAAATCCCGATTTAGAACTAGTGAATATGTAAGTAAATACTAGGATTTGTCTGAATAAAAGCTACGTCCCTATGCCTCAGTAAATTCCTTTGAGTTCACAGCATGAGGAAAGAAATGTACTCCCACAGCATTATTTAAATGTGTTGTTTAAAAGTCCATATATTGCTGTTAATTATTAAGTACCAGAACTCTTCAAGGGTTGAAAGGTTCTACATAATCATTCTTCCTCATTAGATATACAGCTAAATCTTCAAATGTGTGTTAATCAACCTAATGATTATGCATTTGTTAATTGCATGTTGGGATAGAAAATACTAAAACTGCTGAATTAAAAATAACGGAGTTCTAAAAAAATGACAGTTTGATAGTGCAAAAACAAAAACAGGCCAAAGTAGATTAGATAAGCTCTCTTCTCTGCAAAATGCTTCATACAGGCAAAAATATATATTAAATATATATATGCAGAAAAGAGATACTAAAAAGACAAGAAGCTGGCAGCCTTCTGGTTTTGAGTTGAAGATTAAAAAAAAAATAAATTTAAAAGTCAGTTACACAGCCAGATACACTTTTACTTCTCTCCATATAAAGGGTCGATTTTCAAAAAAAGCTCTACCCGTGTCATTCCCTGAGCTCCAATGGAATTCCAGTGAAAGCAAAAGAATCCCACGTGGTGTAAGCCTGTTGTCATTGATTGCTTCAAAGACCAGGGACTCTCACTTTAAAACAATAAGAACCTTATTCAAACTGCTAATGCCTGATGACAATTATATAGGTGCAATTAGTATTTAGAATGTCAAAATGAACCTGATTTAATGGACACTAGGCCTATTGGAAAGCATTTAATGTATAGTTGGGCTAAAAAGTCTTCAGTCTTAACGGAGGGAGTAGAGCCAAGTTACCTGCTGTTGCAAAGGTCCTTGGAATCCCAAATTTTTTGCCATCTGCAAAGCCTGACGATCCTTTACGCCTTCAAAAATATCTATTTCCTCCTGCAACAATAACATGCATAAATAAAACTAAATATTCAGTCTGAATGGAGATTTAAAACTTCAAAAGGAAAACACTTAGTATACATTGGCAAATTAGTAATTAAAGCCTGGCTGCTTGCCAAAGCTCCCCGAGACTGAGGCTGTAGCAGCTGCCTATAGGGGATGTTATAATTACCACACCGACTATGAAACAGTCCGTCCAAAAAACATATAATTCTTCAGGGTGGCACACTGACACGACAATGTGACACAAGTTTTCACTTTTAATTACTGTACAGATGGCGTTGACGAATATTTAGTCTGTTAATTTTTATGACATATTCTGGAATATTTTCAAGGCAATGAGTGCCACTGCCCAGTAACACTGTGAAGTTTATATAATTTTAAAATGCACATTAAATATTTTTACAATTCTTTGAATAATTACACTTGATTGTATCAATTATTTTCTCAGCTGAATAGCTTGTCTATTCATTATCTTGCCACAGCAACACAAAAAATACTTAAACGTAGTCATTGTTAAAAAAATAATTACAACAGTTGTATTTCAGATGCAAAGGTCTTGCAGGTACAAAGAAATAATTAACAACTCTGTCAATTAGAGAAAAACAGCCACAGAAACAATAACTATATTGGCACCAGCCTACTTGTGAAAAACCTGTGTACCTTCCTGAGAGCGAAACTCACTCATAAAACATTTCAGATATAAAGTTTAACATATCACATAACAACCAGATTTAAGCTCTTCTTCTAGTTGAGTTGGAGACACAAACACTAATAAAATCAGATGTTAAACATGCTTCATCCACTAGATAACAAGTTTGATCCTGTATTTGACGAAACACAGTTTTTATGATTTTTACTATCTTCTTTCCATATATGGAAGAAGAAAAAATGGAAAGAGAAAGCGGGGAAAAATATTCTTTTGGATAACTGATATGGAAAATTTTTGGGGTAAAACATCATTTCAATACCTTAAAGATAAGTTCTGGGCTAGTTACTGCAACTTCTTCTATGTCCACACCACCCTGGGGACTGCCAACCATGACAGGTCCATTGCAGGCTCTGTCCATCAGAATTGCAAAGTATGTTTCCCTGGAAATATCCAGTGCTTCTGCAACCATCACCTAAAAGTGAATACAGGGAAGAAAAGAAAACATCGACACTGCTGACGGGTCCTTCTGCATTGCCTTAAAATGCAGCAGTTTGACACTCGCTATCCTGAAAAGAAACATTTGTTTCACGGCTTTTACAACATATTGCAACCCAGTCACCTTTTTCCCAGGAAATCCTCTCTCCCTAAAAAAGACACTCCTCTGGTGCTGCTGTTCTCGCTGGGGCATGCAGCAGGCACTGTAAACCTAATTGTTGGGGTTTTCCCAAGAAAAGAATGAGAGCTGCTGCTGAGTCCATAAGGCAGACATATTAAATTATTACATTATATTACATTTTTATTCCCAAAAAGCACTTTTATGTGCTGCCTCGAGAGAAACTTGACTCACAAGGGACTCAGTTGGCAAATCACACGGATGTAAGGGTGGGCACATCGGCTTTCAGCTGCACCTCACCAGTAGCACTGTTCCTCACCAGTAAATCCTCAGGCTTAAGTTCTCTCCCTCATTCTGACAGAAGACCACCCAACCCTTAAAATCCTGAATTCTTGACCTAAGTATTTCCTAAGAAAATGGGTTTACAGATAATTCTGCCATCCAGCTTTTTAGTTTCAACTTAAGAGAGTCAAGCAGATGTGTGTCCTTTAGATGCAGGCAGAATCTAGAAACACAGAAATTTATTTTTCCAAAATTTTACTAGTTTCTGTTTATTATATATAAGCTACAGAACCCTTTTGTACTAGTATCTGACAGATACCACAGCACACAACAAAACAGATTATCCAAATCCTAGAGATTTGGAATCTACAAGCACTCACATTAAAATTGGGGGAAATTGGCCCATATAAAGTTTTTGCTAAAATTTTTTCACTCCTCACAAAAAAAACCCACAAAGTCCTTTCCATGTTAGTACTGCAATAGCTATACCTTTCTTTTCATCTGAACTGTCAATTTTTACAATAGTTTAACAATAGCCAATGAAGCAATTTCAGAGACTAAGTAGTTATACACCTGGCTAAGGACTCACAAACTATGTTTTGATATAAGAATACTAAATTCCCCCAAATATTCTGAATTTTAAGAAAAAATCTGCATATGATCATTATTAATTGTTCCTTCATAATAGGTGCCACAATCCCAGGTGCAAAGACTGTAGTTCTGCTCTGCACTACATTTCTGCTTTCTAACCTGAAAGTGAATCAGCCACCTCTGCTTTAATTAGCATTACAGCTTCTTCTGATGATCATCAACTATATTCTTCCTTAAGAATATAACTCCTTAAGAGCTACTATTTCCCATCTTTCAATGGAACTGGTAGAAATCAGGAAAATCACTTCCCTAATATCAGTGTAATTAGGAAGGATTAAGTGGCAAAATCTTTCTAACACGGTCTGTTTATGAAGTGACAGTTTTGAACAACGATTGTAGACAAAGAGCATCACTGAATGAAACTTCAGGTGAAATTCATTCTAACAGTCAGCAGATCTGAGACCTGCAGCCTTAAAACTCTGCCTACCCGGCAAGAGGTGTTCCATCAAATGAGTATTCCTGGGGTTTTCATAGTTCAAGGGCTATAAACAAGAAGGATGCACTATGCTTTCACCCAGGTCGTTTTTTTGACATTCTGTTCCAGAGTACATAAGAAGGAATGTACGTACCTTCTGCCAGGCTGTGTGTTATCAGAGAACGGGGAGGGGGAAAAAGTAAGAGACAAGGAATTAAATAAAGCCCTCTGTGCTCACAATGGAAGGAAAGATGAAATTTCTTTACGTTTTTTTTAACTTGGAAGAAATTTCCTTTATAGTAATTTTGTTTCCTTCTACTTTTACCTCACCTTATTCATAGAACAGAGGGGGATGTAAAGGAATAGTTCAAATAAGTGACTGTTCAAAAGGAAACTAAAGAAAACTAGGGTGAAGGAGAGAACTAAGAATGCAGAAAACTACTGTTCTACTTAAAAGCATCTGCCTATTTTAGACTACTACAGAGGGATGCTAAAAGCCAACTTCAGAGACATAGCTTGGCTACCTGCCAAGATTTGTCAAATTAACAAGCAAAGACAGAGAAAGCATCCTTAATTTGCTGCTATTTTTACCTGCATCCATGTTTTCACCTTCTTACATATCCTGCATCAATGTATCTGAAAAATGTGAGTCAGTTGCTTTAGACACAGGTCACATAAAACCAAGTGGTTCTACTGGGTCTTGTTGGAGCTGCTCAGTTTCCACAGTGCTCAGGATCAGGGCCAGACTAAGGATGGGAGTGCACTCAACGAGTCTGGAGGGATACATTTGCAGGCACAGCAGGTGGGACTTACATTATTAAATCAGGTATCTTCAACTGCTACTTCCAACCGGAGTGATTGTCCTCACTGTTGCTAATTAACCACGTCAACATCGTCAGATACTTCTCTGTCTTAATTCAAGAAACTATTGAGAATCTAATTTGTAGTAGGCAACCTTAGAGCAAAAATTGACAGACTATACAATATCTCTCATTTCTCCCAACGAAAAAAAAAAGCTTTCCTTCATCATCCTCCCTGTTTGCTGCAGAGCAAAGTCAGGGAAATCAGTGTTCAAGGTCTTTAAATATTATTTAAGTCTGCCCATCATTCACACAAAACTAATGCAAACACGTTAATGAACAGTTAAGAGTAATGAAATTGAATCTACAGACTGTTGACTCCTCTTGCATTTTGTCTGTTTTGCTTTTGATAAAGAATGTGAAGCACCATTATCTGTTTGCCACATCACATTTATATTTAAAATGTCTTGGGGAAAAAATCAGTTTTCATTAAAACTTCCTGACAACTTCAAGCTTTCCTTCTCAACAACACATCATTACCTAAAAGTTTAAGTCACACATCTAATTTCATAAGGGTAACTGTAACAGCTTTTTTTACGCAGAATCAAATATGCAGAATGTTCATTCTGTTATTGCTTGGAGAGAAAACACAGGTAGCGAATTCTCAGGTTGTCATGATAAGAGAAGACTGTCTTCTCAGATAACCACGCTCTCCAAATTCCAAGCTGCCATAAGAGGATTTTATGTAAACTCACAAAACAGCTTCCAAGCTATGAGGGATCTGAGGAGACCGCTATTTATTTGAGAAACATCAATCTGAAGAGGCACAAACACACTTTAAATTCTGTAGCAGGTGCACAAACTGAGAAAGAAAGCTGAAAATGCCATTTTCTGCTCCATAATTATTCTAATTGTAGAAAATTTCTCTTTCATTCCTTCCTTACAAATACGTGTAAAAGGTACATGACTTCCACTCCCTCACTTGACACTAGCTCCTTGATTGCCTCACAGAAAGTGACATAATAACTATTTCCCTACTTAAAAACCCTTATTACCTAATTTTTTTAAAACATACAAGTGTTTTTTAAAACACTCAAACTTTCCAGAACACCAAAAAGTTTAAACCCCACAAAACCTAAAAACATGCTTTTACTTTCCATTTTGAACAGCAATTTTCTTTAAGTACACATACACACAAACTCTTCCACACAGACACAGAAAGCACATGCCTTGAAACAGAACAAAAATGCCAGTTATTACTTCTCAACTTCCCCCCTGCTCTTAGCAAGCTCAAAGAGTCTGCCCGGCATTTTCTGTGCACTAAGTTCCCACTGCATTAAATGATATCTTAGACGTAACTAAGCTTATATTTTTAATCATATTACTGTAGTTCCTCCCTTGATTAAAATTTCAGCATTTGACATTGTAGTCCTGATGCTACAAACCCGAATGCCTCAACCCCCTTTAACCACCTTGAAGATCCCTAAGCTAACTTTGTGAAAGATAAATGCTTTTAAAAGACATAATTTTGCCAGGAAATAGCTTTTGATGACCTAGGTGCATAATTTGAAATACACTTTCTTAGCTATCTAATAGGCATAAATTACCGAGAATCAAGTTCTCAACATCACAAATATAAGACATGCTGTTTAAAAATCAACATCCTTTTGAAAGCCAACTCTACAATCAGAATGGAAGTCTATGTCAGTAGACGATCAGCTTCTCCCAGCGAAAAGCATCACGCTGGTTTATCATCGATCAATATTAAAATACTTGCAAGCTGTGTCCTGAAAGGTTCCCACGTAACTCTACAGCAAAGGCTATAACACAATCCTGTACCACCAAAATAAATTCAGCAGTGCAAACTTCCCTGTCAACTTCACCTATGCCTCAGCTGCTTCCTGTTGACCATTGTTTATTCATACAAACAATGTGTGGATGGGGAGGAAAGGTATCACAAAACTTAAATCTTCTATAGCTACTCTATACAAGTCATCTCAATATAAATCCTTTGAATAATCCATGTAAAAAAAACCCCAACACCCACACCCTTCTTTCATTTCTATGCATTTCAAAGAAAATTAGAAGTTTCTTTTTCAGAACTGAATCTGTAACTGATGCTTCCACTCTGACAAAAGAGGAGAATTTCTGGGTTGATGCATTCAAGGCGGGTCAACTGGGAAAAAGAATAAAACCTAAGAATTTATAAAAGAAAACTGCTTTTACAATACTAATTTTTCCAAGCAGAGTGCCTAAATACGGGAAAGGTATATCCTTTCTTACACCCTTAGTATTATCAGGATCTCCAACAGACATGTCTTAATGGTAATACTGTTCCTCCTTTTGAATATAGAGTATTTCTTTTTAACAGCAACTGAGAGGAGTGATAGTAGCCTGTTCTCCTTGCTCCCCAAGAGAAGAACTGCCTGAACACCTTCCTCCAGCCCTCATTAGACAGGATCTTTCCAGACAGGTGCTCCCCTTCTATGCTAATGCACCAAGCTGTTTGCAGGATATTAAATGTGAACCGCAGTTCCTTTCAGTTCATGCCAAATTATTTCCTGGCATCAGATATACATACCTATATGAGGATTCCTGCTCAGTAAAACAAAGCAAGAGATAAACACACATATAGCAGAAAGGCAATGGTTAGGATTTCCTGACTGACAGAATTTAAGTAATGTGAAGGAGAACCTTGCTGAAGGGCTATCTGGGCTTCTCTTATTTAGGCCAATACAGAGCAATTCATTTATGCTGCAGTGAATCCTGGCACCCTGCAGTAGGCACCATGATAGGAAGATGAACTCCCATACGTTAGCTAAACCACTACCATGACCACATTTTACTCTGTATCTGCAACAAGTAGGAAGAATCTCCTGTTGGACACTTTTAAAAAAATTAAGATCTCTTCTCACACAAACCCTTCAATACTTAAAGGGGGCTTGCAAGAAAGATGGGGACGAACTTTTTAGTAGGGCCTGCTGCAGTAAGTCAAGATGGTTTTAAACTAAAAGAAGGTAGAATTTTTAACAATGATGGTGGTGAGGCATTGACACAGAGCCCAGTGGTAGATGCTCCATCCCCAGAAATGTTCAAGGCCAGGTTGGATGGGGCTTTGAGCAACCTGATCTAGTGGAAGATGCCCCTGCTCATTGCAGGGGGGTTGGACCAGATGAACTTTAAAGATCCTTTCCAACCCAAACCACCCTGTTATTCTGTGAAAGTCACCTATCACAGTTGCCCAGAGCTGAGCGTGCATGAAATACAGATAATATTATTACTAGAGGTAATCATGGATACATTACTTCTGTAAGCAGAATGTCAATAAGCATGCACAATTAATTCTAAGTGCAGTTATTTTAGCATTTAGCATGTTTTTGATGAAGGATAAGCCTGTAACAAAGGATCCCTTTGACATAGGCAGGAGAAATGAATATATTTTTCCACCACTAGGTATGTCAAAATTGATAAACAAAATACCCAAAACCAGAGAAAGTAACATTTTTTTTTTAAATTAGATGTAATAAATCAGGAATGGGAGAAGAAATTAAAAAAAAAACACAAACAAAAAACCCTACATCATACACCTCAGATTATTAATGCAAAATTGTAGCTGAACACACTTTTCAACTTTCAAGAGGCCAAAATCTTACCTTTTTAACTGTCACACCATCCTTTGGAGTTTGTTTTGTTGACAGATTGTACCCAATCATCTGTTTAGCAAGCTGTTCAACAGTCTTAGGGCTACAAACAAAGGAAAAATGTTAGTTTATTGGAAGATACTAAAGGAAACAGTCCACAGCTTTTGTAAACAGTTTAAATATTATAGAAAAAGCAACTTATTTATGCTTTGTCAATTTTAAAGACTTACTCTTTAGTTAGATGAACTCCTCCCTTCAATCCACTATTAAAAATACCTTTTCCTCTCCCTCCAGCCAGAATCTGTGCCTTCAGAACAATTTCCTTTGCCTCTGTAAAAGAAAAGCACATTTCTATTCTATGGCGTGCTATTTATTGAGCTTATTAACCCAAGTTTAAAAAGTGCTTCCAGGTTGGACTATTTTAAAACAACAAGAAGTTGTTCATAAATAGTGAGCAATAAATCAATTGTCAATTCAGCATTTTTATAAAGCAACCTTGCAAAAAAAGAATCGCTCAAGGAAGTTAAGGAATGAATGTACACTGCTTATTAAATGAATATGCCATTCCATGGATCAGAACCATGCTGATAGTGCTACATGGCCTGCACAACAAACCATAACCTGCACAGTTGGATGGATTATATGTGGGCATGGTTTCTAAACCATGAATCAGACCATATTTTGTCTTGAATACACAACAAAGGAATGCTCATCAAGGAAAATAAATTTCATTCCTTGCTCTGAACACATGGAAATGGATGGATGTGGTCCTAAAAGAAGAAATCCCTATCTCCAGAGGGCAGGTAAGTGCAGAGCAAGGGCAGGAGCTGTGAGAACATTTCATCTGTTCCTGAGGCATCACTTGAGTCTTTGGCCATTTGACTATAACAGTATCTTAGTAACGAGAAAGTGAAGGAAGACACAGTGACAAGAGCAATTGCACCATGTCGTACATTCCACACAGAAGCAATGCTGACATCCTTACAGAGTAAAACAAGGGGGAAAAAGGGAGAAGAAAACAAACCACTGAACAAAACCGTCGCTCATGATCTCTGCAGCTCCACGGATCACAGCAACTTCTTGAACCATGAACAACTGCCAGGTGCCTGTAAGATGTTCATTAACACCCCGTACTGTCACTTGGCACATTCATCATAATACTGCCAGGTTCTTTGCAAAGTCCGAGATCCAAACATTAACATAACAATAAGCGCGCCTCGAAAAGGCCAACATTGTTTCCCTCTTCTGGAGTCCATGGAAATCTCTGATTTCAGTGATGTTTAGATTAGGTCACACCTTGAATCATAATATTCTATCCAAGTATAAAAAAACCATGAGAATTTGCTGTTAATTTGACAAATTTACTCTTTAATTGGCAAAGAGGATAAAGATACTTTCATTCAAACAAACACAGGCTTTCTACTCTGTAAGAACATTTTACAGATTATTAAATATAAGTTGAGAGGTGCAGCAATTTTTGGTGCAGCCCAGCTCTGACACAGCATCATTTCAAAGTTCCTGTATAATAAATTTCAACAACTAGGAAAAAAGTTGGATATTAGGATAGAATAAATATTATCAAACAAATATTCTATTTCCTGCATTAAGATAGGTGTGATTTTTTAACACGGGTATTGTACTTTAACACATTATTATTATCATCATCATTATCATTATTAACAAGACAGGTACTGTCCTAAAAGGTGCCTGATTTCCAGGCTTCTCAAGGCTAAAATCCCTCCACATGTTTATCCATTCAGTAACATTTGACATATATCACTGTGAACCTTAAAAGCACTCTCCTTGAAAATACTTCATGTATTCCAATATATTCATGTTCTGAGCTCCCTATTACTCATGCCACTGCAGGGCAGATAACAAGGAAATTTAAATGCAACAAAAAGTTTTATATCAAGTGTTTCCGATGCACACGAATTATTAAGATGAATTAAAACTATAAATCACTTCCCAACCTGCAGAAGCAAACTCTAGAATCAAAATAGCTGCTGTGATAAAAAAAATCCAATATAGTATTGCTAATAGATGCTGCAAGCATTTAATTAGATCAGTTTTAGCTGCCAACCACCCCGACAATGTGAGCTTTGATTGTCAGTGATAGGTGGTATCAGTTCTGGGACTGATCATCACCCTCGTTCCCAATCAACATGCTCTATGAGCACCGATTATCTCCGTACAAATCCAACAAATGAAGTCAGAGAAAGGAATTAATGTGCACATCTTTGTAATCCACTAGAGGACTATCAAGGCAGTACAATAACTTCAGGAAAACAACTCTCAAACCCATAAACAAACGGCTTAGAAGGCGAGTATAACCACGTAAAGATTAGACCTGAAGAACTAATCAATGCAGCAGCTCAGCAGAGCAAGTACAGCAGGTTCTTTGTGCCCTGCGGGAAACCAACAGGAAGCAATTTAATTCCATAATTATTTGCCCAAACTCTGTAAAATGAAGTAAAGCAGCCAGGTCTTATTTTACGGTAACTAGGCTTGATCATTCAGTACTTTGCAAGCCGATTCTCTACTGAACATCACCATCTTATTTAAAGGGCTCATTTCTAGAAATGCTCACACCAAGTTTGCGTGTTAGATCCTGCCTGAATTCCCAAACTAAGTTAGAAAGACTGTCCCAAAAGAAAAATGTGAGTTTAACTGAAATATCTGAAGTAATTCACCCTCACTTTTAGATTTGAAACAAATAAATAAATAAAAAATAATCTACAAAAAGGTACCCAAAGTCAGCAGGAAAGTCATTAAAACCAGAAAGGTGTAACTAATTTCCATCAACACCCTTCCAAACTGGTGTAGTAACATTGGAAAAATGTTTGAGCAGGGCTCTGTAGTCACAAATACAGGATTTGAAGAGAACCAAACACAAGCCACACGTCTTTACACCGCCATAAAACACAGTGCAATGTTTTCAACAGCTTTTGGTCACTGAGGCTTCAATCAACTTCTGTGCACGTCCACTGACTGACCAGCCTTGTGTAAATTAGAAAACAAAACCCCCCAAATAATAAACCAGCCTGCATCTTACGTGTGCATATACTTTTTTTTTGTCATCACAGATTTAAAATTTTCTTTATCATTAAAAACAATACAAAAACCCAACTGCTTTTAAGTGTCACTAATTTAGCAGCAAATAGCCGCAAACTGCTCCATGCAGATTAATGACACATTGCTGGTAACAGCATGTGTTCTTAACTAATTATAACTTGAATATATTAATATCTCAGACTGAACAGTTTATTCAGTTCAACAGTTTATTATACTGGCTCTTGTATTTGCCTGTTTTACATTATTTTACAGAAGAAGAGAGATGTGCAGGTGTGGTGCTCAGGGACGTGGTTTAGTGCTGGACCTGGCACTGTGAGGTTAATGGCTGGACTCAACGATCTTAGTGATCTTTTCCAAGCAAAGTGAATCTATGATTTGATGGTTTCTAAAGAGTCTTTTTTAAAAAATGGAAGTAAAACACAGTGGCCCCTAACTCAGATGCCAATAAATTAGCAAGACCTTTACTCCTCAGAAGAATCCTCAGAATTTAAAATTTCACAATTTTAGCTGGCTCTCCAGTTCTAAAAAAATTTAATCCAACCACATAGGAAAAAACCCTTCAATACTTTTTTTCTTCTGTAGCAAATTCAGATGTTTCAAGAGGAGAGAGCAGAACACTGAGGGACAAGCAGCCTTTAGAGTGCATCCAACAAGACCTCTCCTTCCCTCAGCCAGTGCTGTGAATACAAACGGCAGCGATACTCCCTGCAATTGGAATAAGCTCAGTGCTATAATGAAAGCCTATTTAAAATCAATAAAATCAGTCCTGCTTTTGGGAGCTATGATTACTTTGGTCCACTGGTACTGCTTGCAGCAAAAATGAACAGCTTGTTCTCAGCCCACTGCTGTGTATATTTAACTACTGAATTCTTGATTGTGAAACAATATAGTGAGAAGCAGAGTTCTGCCAGTTATATGCTATGCTAATTTATTACCTGTGAACAACTTTCCATTATTATTGATACGACTGTGTGACTGCAAATTAGGCGTGTTAACAATTACATTAAAATGTGCTGTAGCTTATCAAAAATAAACTGCTGTAAAGAACAGACCATGTACGACTGCACAGCAATAGCTCTCATGCTCGCCTGTTTATGAACAAAAGGTTTTCTACCAGAGAGAGCTCAGGACTACTTTGACAAGGCATCCCACACCACAGAATTAGAGCCTGGGACAAAGGCAGGAGGTCTCACACGAATTCCTAATCACATTTCTGTCTCACCACGAGACTTTCAGCAGTTCAGCTTCTCTGTCTGCAGGGGCTCTGTGAAAATTAATTAGTGTCTGCACCTTCTTCAAAAATGCAGAACCTGTTTCAGTATTACGTCAGTGTATCTTTACCCCAGTGTAAGGCAACTGAGCACGGAAGGGCTGACTCCAAACCCTGGCAGCAGCAGCAGTGTCCCTGGAAAATGCCCTGATCTCTCTCGTAATGACCTCAGCACACATTGCAAAGGAGATGAGAGCAACCCACTGCCATGGGAGCAGCACAATGAAGACAAACTGAGGACATGTCAAATCAAGGTTTTCCAGAAGCTCTGTCTCCTTACTGATCCAAACACTGAGTTTACAAACACACAAAAGCTGTTTCCATGAAAGCAGCTGGGGTTAACCAGGCTCCTCCATCCTTCAGGAAGCACAGAGGACCCCAGACCACAGTGGCCAGGCCACTTGTATTTAAGAACTTTGCTGGTCACTCTTCTTTAGGCAAAGTCATTAAGTTGTGCTTGACAAGCAGAACCCTCAGAGTGCTTCCCCCTTCCCACATCCTGAAAGAGCTGAATGAGGTACATGAATCTGCAACCAGCTCCAAACTCTCCAACTCTACAAAGAGGCAGAGGCCAGCTTGAAGATGAATTTACCTGGTAAGAATGTTCTGAGGGACACAAATCACCGTTTTGTTCGGACATGTGCAACTTCAAGCTTGGCTTTGGCCAGCCAAGCTTTAGTCCAAACCTAATTCTTGATTGTCTAGAATACTACTCCATGAAGGACTGGCTGGGATTCTCACTGGATGACCAATTCCATCTCTATATATGCTGAACACTGATTTCCTAAAGCACAGCAGTAAATTCAGTGCTTCCTTTCCCAAAGAAAGGGGTTTTCCCCCATTCTGCTTAATAATTTTGGCTTTCATAACACGAGGGTTGAGGAGAACAGGGCAGACATTTTCTGACAGCAATTATACTTCATTTTGGACAGCACAAGAACTCTGAAGACACCAACAAATCCCAGAACACCTACATGCTGTTCCTACTTCAGTTTCCTCACCACTGTTGATGTAAACCCACCAATGCTCCAGTGTCCTTTAAGGGTTCTAGATAACCTCTCCCAAACTGCACCTCTGCAGCTCGGAACCTTTCTTCCAAAACAAAAAGGGTTTCTCTTACAAGCCCTAAAAGGGTCCACTTTGGGTTGGTTTGGGGTTTTATTACTCACCTCTAGCTGATCCAACAGTAAGGAAACTACTTTTTGGGGGTTCATCTGTCCGGTTCTATTCCTGTTGCTCGCTTCATTCTTGCTTTAATGCCACCCCTACCATCTGAGTTCCCAGCTTCCCTTTGGGAAAGACTGACTATAACTCATTTTCCAAATTTCAGCCACTCTGTTACACTGCTCAGGCAAGATCCCTGTCAGGTGCTTATCGCTTTTTATCAATAGTCCTGTCCAGAGACACTTTGGGACACTTACTTCAGCAAGGAAAGAAGGGAGAAGAATAAAAGCAATAAGGAAGATCATAAAAAACATAATACAATAATACAAAAACTGCAATAAAGCCTAATTCCCAAAGTGAACACTGAATCTTAAACTTGCAGTAATAACTGTCCACATTTGGGTCTCTTTACACCAACTTGCTCTGAAATCTGAGACAGCCTTTCCCAAGGAGCAACCAATTCCACTGCTCCCTATCTTCTGAGACCTCCAGGGATGAGGCATCTGAGACAGTTCCCACGCTCTGCCAAGTGAGCAGATTGAGATGAAAAAGAAGCTGTCCACAAGATACCTCCCACACCTACAAAGCTATTGTTATGCTGAAAGACCTTTAGAATGCAGATAAACAATTGATTTTTCCCACCATTTAATTTTAATTTAAACTCTTCCTCTGTTATTTTCATCCTTCTGCTCCGTAACACCAAAAAGAATTATGTTCTTACACGCCTAGTTTCTACAACCTTTGGTTGGCAGACTAGTTTAGAACTAAAGTTAAATAAATCATCCTTTTCATACCTCCATACTTTTGAATATATTGTATATTTATTGCTAGATTATAAGCCTCATTAAAATCTATAATGATAAATTAGTCAGTCTCTTGATTCTGTCACTGCTGTTATTAATTGCTTTCATAACCATTACTACACACTTCACCGGTGATAAAAATTTTAAAGCTAGATAAAATCAGCTAAGCTAAAGCTCACTCTCAATATTGTGCTCTTAAACCTTCTCAGAGTAAAAGTAATCAAGTATTCACACATCCTACATTTAAGTTAAACCTGATAAATTACTTATACAGCAAACGGAGCCTCACTAGATCCAGCAGCACCACTATAATGCATGGAAAATATGCACATTAAGGCAGGGATCCAAAAAAACAGTTCTCACATTAAAACTGTTCGTTGAATGTGCTTGTTTAAAACTCCACGGGATATCTTATGTCTGATATTTTTCAGCCTTTAACAGCTTCTTTTTTCAACATAAGCTGTCATTATTTTTTACATAAATTTCCTCTGTAATAGACAAAGGGTTTAGAAAAATGAATATTTTCACATTTGCTTACAAACTCGAGAGCAGACATGGTTTGAAACGCAATCAGGAGAGGAATAAATTCTTCGTTTGGTGGAAGAGCACTGAAGTTTGCTGACAACAGAGCAAAAGCTCTTTCTACCAGCTCTTAGGTAACTTCCATCCTATGGGCAAAACACAGAAAGCCAGTTTCTGCAACCTGCAATGTCACCTGTCACCCTGCACCACGGGCACAGTAAATACTGAACAAAAGGGAAAAATCATGCAAACTGAACCAGGGTTCTTCCATCATTATACTCACCAGGCCCATTGTTGCTACTTTCAGACTTCAAAATATTCTTTATGTTATGCCCAAGTCAATACTATTTCTCTCCCCTTCTGATGATTTCACTTTAAGAGACTGCAAAAGCAAGCAAAGAGTTTTCCTTCTGTATTAGTTGTGAGCTCTGTGACCTGATGACACCACCATGGAAGCTCTTCCATGTACAGAGTATCTTCAGGATACTCTGTAAGCACTGAGAAGTCTGGGCATGCAAAATCCTGTGCTTTAGCAGACCTGTTTTCCTTATAAATATTAAATGCATGAATAAATCACAAGATTTACTTTCTAAAACTACTGTCACTCAAAAATTTGACAACTTTATCAGATTTTTTCTCTACCCCTTCCTTTTCCCTAAACTAAAAAAAAAAAAAAAAATTAAACCCACCAAAAAAACCCCAAAGTGAAGTGAACACACTCACAGTTTTCTTTGCATCTTTACCTTTTAAAGCTTACAGGGATTACAGGTTTTCCTTGCCAAAATACCATGCAAACATTTTTTTTTTTTTCTTCCCAGTAAAACATATTTTAAAGTTAGCAGACTCAGGCAGTTCAACTGCGTCCTAAATTCTTGACTGAATACCATAGCACAACTTACTTTAATACAATTCAGGGAACAGGCTTTAAGCAATCTGTAGTGTTGAAGTCAAGCAGCCATTAGGAACAAACACTGTTCTCGCCCCTCACTTCAACAATACACACACCTGCTTTCCTGGAACACGTTCAAAATATCATTCTCTCTGACTACATGTAAGGCACAAAAGACACAAAGCCTCCTCTGACTCATTCTAATTCTTTTACCCATTACTGAGCTGCAGAGATGATTTTGAAAAAATTGTATATAGTGTAGAATACATAAAAACCAGGGAACATATATTACTTTTTTCCATACTTCACTTTTAAGCATAAAGGAGTTGTTGTACTTGAAGATATTCTCAAAAATGGAGCATGAAATAAGAAATCAGGGAATTCACATGATAAAAAGTAAGTTAATATGAATCATAGAATGGTTTGGGTTGGAAGGGTCCTTAAAGATCATCTCATTTCAATCCCCTGCCACACCTTCCACTAGCCCAGGTTGCTCCAAGCCCTGTCCAGTCTGACCTTGGACACTTCCAGGGATGGGGCAGCCACAGCTTCTCTGGGCAACCTGTGCCAGGGTCTCCCCACCCTCATAGTAAAGAATGTTTTCCTAACATAAAAATCTAAACTGACTCTCTTTCATAACTGAAAATATGCAGAGGATAAAGACAACTGCAACATTACCACCATTACTTCAGAAGCGTTAAAAAATTAGTAACGTAAAATGCGGCAGGTGAATGCTGCTTGAGGACAGACTCGATAATTAGTCCTTTGCCAAGCACAGTCTTTACACACAGGCCTGCTATGCCCAGCAAGATCCTTGAAAAATAAGCATTAAAATGGAGGGCAATACTAAAAGAACTGTGGAGGACACCACAGAAAGCAGGCTGAGCAACCAACAGCCTTCAAAAACGCACGAGAAAGAGGCCACGTGCTCAAAGGGAGGCATCTGAGCAGAGCCGCTTCAGACCCACCTTCTGCAAGTTTGCCAATACTAGGCCAGGTCCAAGTCCCTTCAAAGGGTTTCATCATCTCCTGTTGCCTTTAAAATGCTGGGAACAAAGTGACCTGACTGGTGACTATGTGTATGCACTTCCCAGCCTTGAGGGACATCTCAGTGGTCATTTCTCCTCTTTACAATAATTTACAGCGACACAATACTGATGCTTTCATCAAACAGGTGGTTATCTGCTCAATTTTAAGCCAGCTTGGCATTTGGGTGCTTGCATAAAAATTTCCCTTTGAAATATTTCATGAAAAATTTCTTAATGAAGCTCCAAACCTAAATCTCTTCTACAGTTTGCATTTTTAGCCAAAGCAATAAAAATATCGAAAATTTACATTTTTAGCAAAATTATCATTTCCCTCACAGAGACAGTTCCAGTTCTTAGTCTTGCATCCCTTGGTTTTTGTTTCATTGTGTAGGGCTGCATTAAATGCCACGCATTTAATAAATCGATCCACACCCAAAACTAGAAACATGCAAAAGAATAGCAAATCTGGCAGTATTTTGATCTGAAACAAGCCCAGTAGTATTGAAATGCCCTCCAGTAGCCTGATTCATTATCCAGCTTATTCAGGGAATTAAGTACAAAGTTTTCAATGTATTGCTGAAATAATTTATTGAGTCTCTGAAGAGAATCGTGCTAGACTGGTCATTATCTTGGAAACACCTGGATGGGAAAGTGATCACACAGAAGAATTTATGTGTGCCTCAGTAGTGCTAAAGACAGAAAGTTGGAAAGCATTACTTTGGAGCTGTTATTCTGTGTACGCCCTTGATTCCTGGCCCTGATTTTGAAGCAAGACTCTGATTTGCTACCCCCTGCCAAAACCAAACCAAATCACCCCACTTTCCCCTCCCCACAACCAATGACCAACAACACCCCCCAACCTTCTGCATACTTAGAGATAGAAATTACATACTTAAAAGAGGACATTTCTAAGACCCCAGTATTTACCACTGAAATGTAGCCTCATTTACTGAGGCATTTTCCATCTGAAAAAGAAAATCAGACACCACAATGAAAATAAATGCTATCTCAATTTAAAGAAACAATCTCTTTCCAGCATGGCTTCTCACAGACACCTGATAGCAGGTGTAAAAGCCAGATGGAGAAGTAAAATCCAGTAACTGAGATGCTGGGCTGAGGGACTGCACAAGGCTATGTGACATTTAAGTTCTTTTGCAGTTATAAGTGGGACTTAAATGATGAACAGGTTTGGCTCTGGCCATCTGGAGCAGCAATGACTTTTACCCAGAGTGAAAAGAAAAACCAAGAAGGAGGAAACTATCAGAATTGGTTCTAATGTTTCATTCCTACCGAGTGGAGGTTAACTAATCGGAGACTCTGGGCAAAAGCCGTTCATTTCCAGAGCTACACATCCAGAAAATAGAGTAATCCAAGTTTGAAGCAGACAGAGAAAGCTCACCACACACAGGTTCAAAGAATGCAAGAGACACTGGAATACAAAAATAAATTGAGAATATCTATTTAAAACACATATATAAATTAAATAAATATATATTTAAAAAATCTGTAGAAATGCTGCAACCAGAACAACCATATTTATCCCTGGAGATATTTTCCTGCACAGTTTGCTTAAAATCCTTCTAAGGATTACTCATGTTAGATTTCATGACATCTTGCTTTTTATTTCATAAGAAAAACCTACTGCATTAAGAAGGATAAAAAGAAATATTTTCGTCCTCTGGCAACCAGTAAATATTAACTACTGTAAGCACAACTGATTATAACTTGATGTCAGATAACACCAGTAATCCCTAAGCCCAACTAACAAGAGAGAGGATGCACTACCATACTCCTCTTATTTTTGTTTACTCATCACATATGTGAAATAAAAGCAATTGCCAAATTAATCTAATACTGGAAAAAGGTTAAGAGGAGACCAGTTATAAGACTCCATTAATATCTAATTTAATATTTCAGACTTAATTACTCCATAAAAAGGCCATCTTGCTGATCAATGATACACTGGTGAATTTGGATTCAATGTCCAAAAAACCTTTATTTTGTTTAGAATACAGTTTCAGATCTATATTCCCTGAACAACGTTCTTTTTACAGCTTCACAGCGTTACCCAACTTATACAATTCCTTCACATACATCTTATATACCAAGGCCTTTTCAAAAATGTTGGAGAAAGACAATTTAGGGAATGTTCTAGATAAGGGAGGGGGGAAAAAAAAAAAAAGAAAAAGGAGTCCTGCTGTGCTTTTCATAGCTTGGTCATTCTTACAGTCTTTCATCTTAGTGATTTCCTCTGTTTAACACCATTGTATTAAAAGTCTTCAATTCTGAATGTTTGGTGGAAGCAAGATAATGCAAACTTTACAGCTTCAGCTCTGAAGACTCACTGCATATTAGGAGAGGCTGAGAGAAAAAAAAAAATGATGTTTAAATTGTTCCCATGAGTTATTGAACAAAGGCCACAAACAGAACTTGGAACAACTTAGTCGGGCGGACCAAACAAGCTTCTACTTTGAAAGACGAAAATAAAAAATGGGACGGGAGACTTTTATCCTGAGATGAACCTTTAATTCATGAACCTAGAAGGAAAAATTAATGATTTGGATCACACAGGAAAGCAACTGTCAAAATACATGTTGCACCCTTGATTTTACCCAGTAGCTCCTTAGCTGAACCATTCATGGCCATGCCCAGTACCAACATATGCTGCTCCTCTTCTTGGCTCAGCCTCTCTCTGCCACTTAGTTTTCTCTGTGGGTTTATAAGGAGTAGCTTGTTATTATGTGCAGCTACAACATACTCTATATGAGGACACTGGACAAGCTGTTAGTTCCATTAACTTAATAATAGATTTCTGAGTGTGGTTTCCTATAATTTCATTTTCCTCGTTTCACGAGAAGCCAGAATTACAAACAGCCATATGGTGTTTCATAAATAACAATTAAAAGTTATTTTCTGATATTCAGGCACTAAAAAAAAAAAAATCCCATAAAAATACATATGGTTGGAATTTTATAAAGGAAATTAAAACTTCGGAATGGCTGCATATGTCCAGGATGCTTCAAACACTTCCTCAGCCTTTTCCCTATTCACACATTTCTGGTCCATGCCAGGCCCTGGAAGTTACCATTAATCAGTGTTTGCCCCAATGATCACAATTAAGGTTTTTCTTCTAGAAGCGGAGCTTCAGAACAACAGCTTGTATGAAGATCTATGTTAGCACAATTTGTGTTGTGATTCTGATACTCTTCCCATTTACTCACTCCATGGATTTGCTCAGGGGTCGGTTCCCGCCCAGCCAGAGGGAGCTGGCAGAGCTCAGTCAGTCAGAGGAATGACGTCCATGGGTTGGAGACTGGACTGGAGCTTGTCAGCTCACTACAGGACCTTGCCATTTTACAGGGACTAAGAGTTCACAGTGCCCAACACAGCAGCTGAGAAACCAGCCTGGTCCAAATCACTGAAAACTAAGCTGCTGCTCTAAATGACCCTGTAACAGCCACCTCCTTCCTCCCTGCCCTTCATCACATCTTGTGTGCGTGCTGATTGTCGAGCAGTTCAGCCTGAGTCCTGTCTGAGTACCTGAAGCTACATAAACTCTTAAAGTCTTTTACTGTAAATGAAAATAAAAAGGCTACCTGCGCCATCAAAATTATTTTCTTTCTGGAATAAACATACGTAAGGGCAGAATTTTCCTTAGAAGCACCTGGGCTAAGGGCTTTTGCAGCTATCTACTACTGGAATTCCAGCTGATGGGCAGAGGCTGGGATATCTATATCTACATATATACCAGTTGGTGTAATCAAAGCATATATCCATATTAGGGGTGAGTTAACTCATGTAGTCCACTGCTTGCATTTCCTTCCCTTGGTATCCCATCAGGCATTTCATGCTGGCATGTGCTTTACATTTTCAAGAACCTGCAGCACGGTCTACGCAATTCAATCTCAGTTAGAACATGACACACAGTAGTAGAAAATACCTGGCACCAGCCTGGGTGCAGAACAGGCCTCCACAGATGCTTCCTCAGCAGAAAAGAGCTGCAAC
This sequence comes from Cephalopterus ornatus, assembly GCA_013396775.1. Taxonomy (NCBI): domain Eukaryota; kingdom Metazoa; phylum Chordata; class Aves; order Passeriformes; family Cotingidae; genus Cephalopterus; species Cephalopterus ornatus. The sequence goes on along the minus strand of VZRE01003958.1, from coordinate 163,546 downwards.
CCTTTAGCAGGATGCACCACCCCAAAGATAGTCATAATCATTTGCCCATTTTGCCTTTCAGAACTGCTCTGAAAAGTCCTCTGGGTATTCAAACTAAAACACCACATTTTACTAGAGAGAACAGATACAGTCTGAAAGAAGACAACAATTTCCTAAGTAACTTGTGCACTTAAGTGCCCATTTTCCTCAATTAACAGGGGATAGATTTAAGTATTTCCTGAAGATCTTTTTTAAGAGGCCTGTAACTAATTAGCTGATTAAGGTGATGTGAAGAAACAACTGTGTTTTATATTCCCAGTTGTAGCTGCCCAATAAAACCATGGAAAAGTGCACATCCTACAAAGTAACTTTAATATTTAAAATTTATGAACAAATTCACCCTGGATATGCATCTTTGCACCCTTCTCATAACAGTAATGAGTTATCTGGCTGGGGACAGAGGGAAGAGAATTCAAATCCTGTGTTGTCGGCCTAAGGGCAAAGCCAGAATCAGTAATACTCTTTTTGGTTGCTAATACAGTCCCAAGCCTAAAAAAAGTAATATAATCCCAGTGATTGAGTTTTAAGAGTTTCACAATTAAAAAATGGTTCTACCTTAGAAAACCCAAATATTAACTAAAAGGAGGTTAAAGGTTACTCTCTGAGCACTGGTGACATTATAAGCCTCACTGATGTTTTAACTCCCAACAAATACTGGAAAGCAGCATTTTACCTCAGTGCTAGTAAAACTGTACATCTTGGTGTAGAGTCATTTATCCCAAAGTGACAATTCCAAGAGCAACCACTGATTTCATTTAAATAAGGATATTGCAGTAATTATCAACCATACTCATAGTTTTCCCACTTTTCCTCCCAAGAAACATTACCTTTAGCACGTGTCCTAAACAAACCTGCACGAAATCTAAACCATCCCTTATTTTCTTTTGGGGCACTTTCTTATTGAACACAATCTCTTTTTTCTTCTTTGTATATATAAATTCCTTTGTTTCTCAAGGAAAGACTTTTTCAAATTCATCACAAAAGTAGCTGTTCTGATATTAATAGATTTTTCTTCAAAGTAAACCGGATGCAAAGCCTCTGGAAAAGAGTTTTAAAGCCAAACATTCTGGATACATGAGAAATGAAATCTGATAATGCACATAATAACTTTCTTTGACTTCATTACCACTGATCTGAAACTGAACATCTAAAACCACGTCTGTCCTTTCAATTGACTAACACCAAACTGCTTTTCTGACATTACCTCAGCTGACTTTTGCAGAACCGAGTCCACATTTGTTACAGGAATTTTAAAGCTGCAGCAACTAAATTGAGGGTAGATCCTATGCACCTATATCTCAACAATATCCTGAGTTTTTAGCATAGGAAACATTAGGAGGCAGACAGACTTAAACAAAACCATAGTACGCCACAGAACAACAGCCTGTGTAAAACAAAGTGCTCCACCCTTCAAGGCAAGCATGTGTAGAACCCCAAAGGCCAAACCAGAAGACAAAATAAGGCATAAAGGTCCCCCACCTCCAGGGCAAAGCACTGTTACTGTGTTTGTAACCCAGGAAAACAGAGAGACAAGGGACCTGGCAGCACGAGAAGAATATCAGTAATGAACAAGAACCTTAGTGAGAAACAATGTAATTTCCCCCAGGAGTTTCATAGGTCTGCCCAGGGCAGCTCTGCAGAGAAGCTCCAGCCAGCAGTGCAGAAAAGGTGTGCATAGAGACAACAAGACATCCAAGGCTTTGACCTTGGCCACCCAGAGCAGTCACGAGTGCTCCATGCAATAAACGTTTCATAAAGCTCTCAACTGTCCTGGACTAATGAAAGAAGAAACAGGGCAACAAATAAAAGTGAAAATGAAGACTGGATTACTTTCAGCAGAGAGATACAGCAAACCTTTGCTCTGCTGTCTAAGTGAAGTGATAAAGTACCACAGTGACACTGCCATGGCATTGCAGGCTGAGCAGGTGGAGTTGCCAGTTTTCTGTCGACATCTCCCAGGAACAATCCTGTTACACAATCAATTTAGTGAACAGACAGAGAGAAAAATCTTGCCAATGAACACAGTTACAAAATCAGGCACATTTCATTACTACAACAATAATTTTTCTACATGGCTTCTTACCACTCACCTAAGTCAGCACATTATTTGTCGTCACAAGTTAAGATTTAACTCCACAATAAACAGCCAGCAAGTGGTTTGGAGTGGCTCAAAATCTACACAGATCAAATATAAAGACATATTTTTATTGATTATGTAATATGACATCAGCCTTGCAAAGCTATTACACAGGCACACAAATTTAAGGCATTAAATCAGTGGATTTGTTTTCAAAACTTTCCTGAACACACTAGAGGGAGGAGATCTTGGAGCTTTTCGGCACTGGAGCGAGTCTTGATCAAAAATCACAGGCCTAAACTTTATACATCACTCGTCATTTGTGACAACCATTTGGAAGCACTTTCTAAAGGTTCTGTTTTTCAAATGCTGCGGTGCAGAGAAGCCTTCCCTGAATACACCAGACACTCCAAAATGTCCCAGGGCCGCCAGCTACAGGCGCTGGGTTTGAAACTTCGGACAATCTGTATTTGAAATGAGCATTCTGTACACAGTTATTTTCATTTCTACCATGCCAAGCCACGCCGAAGTACCGAGTCCCAAATGTAAATGCATTCTGCCTGCATGGGTAAAGACCCAACACACTGATACAAAACATACAGACAAATATTTTCCTGCAAAGATGTGCCTCGAGTCAGATGCAGCCTGTTTATTTTATACTTATTATCCCCACTGAATTAACATTTAGTTTGGTGACAAAAGTGATGTTTACACAATAATTCTCTCCCAGAAGTGGAAATACATTAAAATCAAATACTTTTATAATTATTTACAACTTTTTACACTTATGCAGAAGATAATTAATACACTTCATAGAAGGTCTCCCAAGTTGTTTTTCCATTTGGAGTGAGGGTTTTGTGTGTTTTAAAGTTTTCACACTCCTCCCTTCTCTTTTTTTCCTGCTGACACTTTAATCTCTCCTCTGGTAAATATGATCTTATAACAATAAATCATGTTTTATTTATTAAAGATAAAAATAGGAATCAATACAAAGCAAAAAAGCCAATCTCCATGAGTTTCCCTCCACACTGACTGATTTAGTTTCTATATGAAGATTTAAATATGTATCCAGCAGGCATTTAAGCAACAATAAAAAGTATTTTTTCTCTTGCATTACATAACATGCTTAGAAAATAATGACTATCTTTGGCCAGTTGTAATGAAGTAAAATGACATTTCTTTAAAATGTAAGTATTCTGCAGTGAGAAACATGACTCATCTGAGAACTGTTGTCTATATTAGCATCAAAGAACTCCACAAAATTAATATAAAGTAGTATTTTCTTTTACTTTTATATTCAGGTCACTTTTAGTACCAACATCGTTGATTCAGAGATTAAAAAAAATATCCTTGATTCTTCTGTAAATATATTCTGCTTGGAAAAGCGCCTGTATGAAGCACACCAGGGAACAGGAGTGCAAGCATCCCACATCACCTCGCCCTTTGTTTAGATTGTCAGTTTTTCCTTTTGATCTTTCTTTGCAGTTGAGGAACCAAAAATTGATTTTCCCAGTTGAACTAAAGTAGAAAAAGGACAATGTTTTATTTAAGATCCTTCACTCCTGCACATAAGCCTATTTCTTTCTTTATACACAAAAGAAACCGTCTTTTTGTTCTTGTAAAAAAATATTTCCAAGTGGGGAATGCTCCCAGTGTACTTACTGACTGCGGTTTCATAACAAAAAAGGGCGGGATGTGTTTCAAAATCCAAATACTGGCCTCCTGCAGAGGAGCACAAACAGCTCCCAAACCTTTTAGAGATACAGAAACTGAGCTTCAGGGAAGCAGGTCATACTTGTTAAGTGTTTGCATAAACTCTGGCCACTGGCAATGTTACACTTGAAACCTTGTTTATGGGCAAAGAGAAAGCACAGTTTACATATTTAGAGACATTATAAAGCCAAGAATATATTGTAAATATATCTATAATCTTAACAATGGAATTATTTTTTTTTTAATTCCAGGTTTACTTGCTATAGAACAAGGAAGAATGCCTATATGTGGAAAAAAAAATTCAATAATAATTTCATGTTTTACAGGTTTCTCAACATTAAATTAGCCTAAAAAAATGAATGTAAAAGCAATAGAGAGGCATTAGCTTTTGGTTTGGCAATAAGCATTTACAAGAAAGAATGCACCTCAGTATGATGTGGAAACCAGCAAAGCTGTTTCATTTAGGCTTCGTGCAAGCTGAGCTCTGTGGGGATTCTGAAGGCAGATATTATGGAACTGGAACTCTACATGTTTTATTGAAACTGCACAGTCTAAACACTGTGGAACTTGGAGCTTCCTCAATTACTCACATATAAAAGGAATTTTTCTGGGTAACAATGTAAAATTGGAATAAACACCAACTGTGCTTGCAAAGAAAGAGGATGTGCAGCTGATTAAAGAGTTTTGAACCTATGTTGAACCTATAAAGGGACCTGAGAGACAGGTGAGCAAGTACACCTCAGTCACATTCTTCATGCACGATGCTGTTCAGCACCTTCTCAGCGTCCGATGAGCAGGACTGTGAATCAAATCTGTGCTGCACTTGTCAGCAGCAGGGATCACATCTCTACACCAGCTTTATAACCCCGGGGCCAGCTGAGTGTGAAGGTTCAGACAGTCTGTGACTTAAATGACAAATAAGTGACCTAAACACCATCCCAATGGCCCCTCCCATGAATCCTCAGTTAACAGGTGCTCTCTGACATCCTGACAACTGTTGAGAACTGGTTAATATTTCATTAACTTCAGGTCAGCAAGTTGCTTTACCACATTGGAATACCCACTTCTCAGCTCCTGCACAGAGTCACATAATTGTGTCTGCCTGGTTTACAAGTTAGAAGAGGTAACTGCTGAAAAGAAACTTGGAGTAGATTATTCCTTCTCTCTATGCTGCAGAAAATAATTCCAGATTTTACTGGCATGTCAGATATAGAACAGAGCAATTCTTTAAAAGGCAAAATTTTTGCATTAAGTTTTCTTCATGCTTCTGCCATTTCTTCCACTGCAACCCTCTCACCTTAAGGTCAAGTTCAGAACTGGTATCTGAGGCAGAATAAATCAAATCTGTGTAACTAATGGTCACAGTTAACTCTCAGAAAGTCTCTCGCAGAACAATTTACTTAATAATATGCAAAAGAAGAGCGCTCTAAATAGCTAAAACAATTCACAGAGAGACAAGAGAACATACAATTAACATTGTCGTACCTGCTGTTGACTGCACTAATTGCATCCTTTCTGCCCAACTGACAATTCTGGCATCATGGAGATATCTGCAGTGATATGCAACTTCTGTTAAATTACCTTTGACTCTTAGTCCTTAAAAATCCCTCTCTGGTATTTGACTAGTTTATTTTGTTTCTTCATCAGCCTACAGATTTCTGTAGGAATGCTTCCTCCAGTCTGTGGAAGTCTGGACACCTCACTATTTACAGGACACTAGATGTCAAAAACTCAACGTAAAAACCAGACATAAATTGGAACCCATACCATTAAAATTGTGCAAATGGTCACAAAGCTGAATAAACTCAAAGACACAGGAGTCTCATTTTGGAAACTGACAACAAAAAGTATGAAAATACCTGAAATTTTTTCATCTCAAAATTGTAAACTAACATTTCCATACAAAGGCATCTTTAGGCATCTAAGTTGGCTTCTTATGGATCAAAGAAACAACTAAATAAACACTATCTGCATATGCACTTCAAACAGGAATGTCACTCAAAAGATATAATAAGCAAGTTATTTATAGCATACATTAATCACCATATTTAAATGGCAGTTTACTTTATAGCATGAGACAAACCTGTATTAACAAGGAGGAAAACTGCATAACAATAGTTTTTCCTAAGATAGTCAAATTTGCAGTAATCAGCTTCAAGTCTCTCTTGTTGCACTTTTATTCCAACGCATCCAAACAAAAGCTGTATTACACTGAAGGCACGACATGGAAAGGCCAATAAGAAAATCAACCACACTGAACATTTAATGAATTAAACCAAAAAAACCCATGTAAAAGATTTATGTGTGGCAACAAGAAGAAGAGGGGGTGATGGACAAGGAGAATATCAGGATTATCATGACAATGATCTTCAGTGGGGCACAAAACACACACAATGATTAGGAAAGCTATTACTAAAATACACTGGAGGAACAGAGGGTGAAGACTTAGCAGGGAGTAGATGGAAGTGCAGCAATGGTGAATCTTCCCAGTGACTTAATATTAAGTATTTATGCAGCAAACTCTTCATGGCTGCTTTTCTCTCCTCTTTCTACAAAGATCCCAGAGCTGTTCTTAAGCATTTAGAACAATAAATATATTTAAGATTTATAGCCTGGAGTTTAGCCGTATTCATCTCACTCAGGTGAGCAGTCCAACAAAGCCCAGGGGAGGCACAAGAAAAATGTTCTCCTTCATAATGATGCACGAAACAAAAGCTGACTTTAACTGCAGGACAGGGAAGAGTACACCACGCGTAGGTAAAACTGTCAACTTCAGATTTTTCTTAATAAAACAAAAATCTCTTAAAATAAGAGCACAGCTAACTTCTGGAACTAACCTGAACATGATTTTCACTAAATGTTTTTTTGCTATGACATTCTCAAGGGTTGGAGGCTCATTTAAAATATCCTGTGATGCAGAGAGTCAGATAATATCTCCCAGTTGAATCCAGGAGGGTTACAAAGACACATTTCATATTCATAAATGTGTTGAAATATTTTACTTTTCTTAAACTGCAAATATTTGAAGAAATGTAGATAAACATATTTAAAATTCACAGCACTTTCTCAAATAAGAAGTAGCAGATTAACAAAATGTCAGAACATCCTCAGCTTCAAAAACTGCTCTACCATTTTAGGTAGAGATTATCTACCAAAAAAAATAATAATCACAGCCTCTTATGATCATACTTCTCAACTGCTGATATATTCAGCTTGTAAATTACTCCCATCTTTAAAGATAAAACAAGCTCTTGCAAGTCATACTAACCTTTGCAAAATACCAGTTAAGATTACTTCATTGACAGGAGGAGGTTGAGGGTGGAAAAGAAGGGAATTGTGGTATGGAGGCTGTAGGCTGAGTGTTCTCTGATCTTCAAACGAGTTGAAAGGCCAGTTGTGAGATCCCTGGCTTGGTTCAAAACCACGTGCTTTTATAGCAAATGTACAAGTTAATATCCTTACACATCAATCCATCCCATCCTAAACCACCTAAACCACGTTCTGTAAAGACAAAAGGTGCAACAAATTTAACAGAAACAATCGACAGATTAAAAGGAAAAAAAAAGGCATTTTCCCCAATTGAATTATATAAAGAAAATGGTAATCTAACAACTCTACCTTCCTGTTGTACCCTGTGACACATGGGGGACACTAGTAGAGGTCAGGGAAACTATGGCAGTATCAATTATAAACTCTCCTGTCTTAGTACTGCCATCAGTAACTCTTAGATTTTGTACTCATTCAATCCAATATGATTTTGCTACTAGCCCTTCCACTAAGAAAGTTTAAATTAAAAACCCCACCCCCCACATTTTGCAGAAATAAGCATCAATTTTGTATTTGACACCCCCTTAACGCAAGATTATCCACTGGGATTGGTCACATAAAAGATGCAGCGCTACACAGTGAGGGCCCAGCAATCTCAGAAGCTCTGTCATCTCATTTCAAGCTTCTAACTAATAAACATTATTTCAGAATTAATATCTAAACCATGTCTCCTGCTGAGGGTTTATACCATGGAAAGAGAAGCACGATTCTTCTGATGACAGAGACCTCCCAGATCACACCACCAACACAGCCACAGTAATGAGGTCCAGGGAGAAAAAAACTACAGAGCTGAGAACTTGATCTTTTCCTTCACAAGTTAAACCCACAATATTTACAGTATTCATTAAGCTACAAGAACTACCAACACATATATTTCCTTTAAATAAATAAATACACACATCAGGCTTCGTGGGAAATAACAGAAGAATTCTCAAGTGAAAGTGTCACATGGCTTCTAGACAAGAACCATTATTTTATACCTTGTCTCAGATAGTTTGTTAAAATACAAGTGCCAATCAAATGGTTGTTCAAAGGAGCTGCTATTTCTTTCAACAGTACTGCAGTTTATATCAAATGAAAAATCTGGATTCAGTTCTGCATGCAGCTAGTGATGGAAGAATCCTAAAAAACCAGCATAACTCATTCATCTTCCATCAGGAATCAACATTCCCAGATGGGGATATGCTGTGGCATTCAGATAAAAACAGCAGCTATAAATACAGGTGATTTGAAAAAAAAAAAAAAAAAAAAACAAACAAAAAAAAACTGTTTAGGTGGATTTTTAGGTTTTACAAATTAAAACCAAAGCAAGTGCTTTATCACATACATTTACATAAAAGCCAGAATAACAAACAAGGAAAAAGAAAACAAAAAAAAAACAACCAGAAAAGAATGAAATTTGGTTTCAGTAATCAACTCCCAAATATTTAGAAGCAGACGGGCATCTAGAGAGTGTAGATGGTGTGATTTCTCTCCTTTGCACAGCTGCTGGTACTATAGAGAAAACATTGTTCTTTAGTGTTTCATACCTTATACATAAAAAGTGTGTCTATTGGTTCTGATTTTATGCATAAAAAATGAAAATTTCATGCAGTTGCTGCTCAATTACACATCTGGTTATTGTTTTGCAGCTGCAAAACTACCTTGAAGAACTCTAAAATACAGTGTGGCAAGTCTGGGTAAATACCAGCAGTCCTCTTTTACCTTCCTTGTAACATTTTCCATTTTTTACCACCTGATGAAATTCCTGAATTGAGAGCTACGACTTGTGTCATCTCCTTCTTTTATGAACAAAAATCTGCTGGTGTACTTAACACAACTGAAATTTGTAAATGACCACTCTCTCTGGTACACATTAAATTTAAAATTCAGTACCCCATTGCTAGAGTATTTTTTACTTTGTGTTGTTACTTTCAAGTAGCTATTTTGGTAATTTGATCAGATATCCAACACAGAGAACAATAAGTCAGCTCAACATTAGTGTCAAACATCTGAAATGAGATTTTGATTTGTTAGCTCCCAAATCATTACTCATATTACTATAAATCTATTGAATATGAAGACATTTGGTGACAAAAAATGGTTATAAAATGCCCAACTAATGTAAGCAGTCTCAAGCTTGCATCTACTGACTCACTCTCAGCATGTAATTTTCTAACAAAGGGAACAGATAAAAACAAAATGATTTGTTTTTCATAACAATATATTTTAAACTAACTCTTTCTGTAATTCCTCTGGAGATGGAGGGTCCTGCGAAGAATTTCCACATCTAAAAATATTAAAAAAGCCACAACTTGTAATTTAACTCGAAACGGAAAGATTCAACTTGAAACAACGCGATTCCCAGCGGCGAGCTTTGACAAAATCCCTTATTCGTTTTGTTTCGAAAAGAATGAAACTCCAAACCACAGTTGGAGAAGCTGGAAGTTTCACTGCCTGTTTTCCTGGCACGCAGGACGCAGCACATGTGGCCGTTAGCAGCAAACATTGCTGTTCGACAGCTGCAGGGTTTTCACACAGCTGCCAAGGGCTTACGTGGAAAAACATCTCTAAGCTGCAGAGGCAGAATGAGACCAGCAGCAAAGCCAAGGCAGAGAGAGCCCTTGCACGGTTTATCAAGGATATTGCACTGCTTAAATACTACTGCACTTAAAAGTTTGCCGCTTCTCTGGCGCCTCTGTGAAATAAAGTTTCTTAGCCCGAAGCACAGAGGGAGGAGGGAAGAAAGGGGGAGAGAGAACAAGCAGGGGTTAAAATATTCAAAATAAAAAACCCCACGCACACAAAAAGGAGAAAGCAGCGTTGTAGGGTTCATATCCAGAGGTACTGTAGCACCATCAGCCACTGTGTGTGACATCGTCAAACAGAAACCCTAAATCCGCCTTAATTGTGCCTTTATGCAGTTAAGCTCACAAGACAGATTAAGTGAAAGCACCTAAAAGCAACGTGAGAGGGAACGAAGCATGTCCAGAAAAAGAGTTACTATGGAATAGGCACTATATCCTGTGGAATAGGTACCACACTCCTGGTTTGCTAAAATTCACCAGGAGTTTCTAACAAACTCCCCAGCAAAGCATGTTTGGTGAACACAACCCTTTAACACCTTCCCTAACTCCTCTGATTTTCCATGACTGATTTTTTCATCCAGTAGATGAGGTAAACAAATTGGCTCACCGATGTATTGATTATCAAGCTTCCCACAAAGAATTACTTTAACTGTAGCAAACAAGGCGTTGCCTTCATAACTTTTACTCTAGTTTATTATTTTTGCCATTTTTAGACGCGAGTGAGAATTTAAAAATTGTCGGCACAACAATCACACCTGGAAAATTTTTCCAAAAAAAAAAAAAACCCAAACAGTTTCAATGTGGACAAATACATAAAAATATTATTTGAACTCTCAGCAACCAATGTTTTCTGATCATACACGGAAACATTCATTTCTGTGATTGCCCTGGCAAGCAAAGGGTGGTCTGAGCAAATTACTTCATCAAGCCAAAACCCACTATGCACACAAAGCTACAGTGGCTTTTAGCCGCACACAACTGCTAAATATTTGTTCTAACTACCGTAAATAAGGTAACAGGTGACTGTTCAGCACAAAAAAAGGAAGAGGTTTTTCTCAATCAGAGGTCATAAGGGGGAAGAAGGGTTGAGAAGAAACAAGAGCAAGTGGACACAATAAGAAAAATGGTCTAAGAAAGAGCAGGGAAATGAACATGGGACAGAGATTAAAACCACAGACACTGACAAATTTTGTGGAGCTTAAAAAAGGATGCATTCAAAAGATGCCTATGAAGACTGGAAATAACAGAGCATTAACAGGTACTTTCTACTGTTGAGAAGTGGCTGGAAAATGCAGATTCACTCTAGTCTTAGATTTCACCACTCCAACAAGGCAAAAATCCATTAAGTGAAAAGCTATTAAGTGGAATAAAGAAATACTCATGCTCAGTAACACTGAACGTGGTCCAAAGGCAGCTCATCCACCACTAGTTTTCTATTAAATTTAAAAGGCTGTTTTCTAAATACTTACCCATTTGAGAATAAAATCATATTAGTCAATAACTTATAGCATTATATTGCCTGAAAGAACAGTTTCAGAAAGCTATAATTTAAGTACAAGGAACTCTAATAAAAGCTGTCAGAGAAAATAAGAGGACTTATGGGAGAGCTGTTCCTCAACAGTGAGCAAGTTCTCTGTGTACAGCTCCATGGAATTCTATTTCAACAACACATGATTTTTCAACATATGCAGAGAAGCACAATCTGAGAGGCTGTAAAAAATGGCTAGTTATAACTAAGTACATAGGGGGTTTTTAGAAATAACTCATTATGCACAGGTGAGAAATTATTACTACGCAGTGAACCACACAATGGAAAGAAATATGGAAATCCCAGAAATGCTGAAGGAAGCAATTCTTGTCCTCTCTATCCCAATGGAAAGGAAGAGAAAGGGAATTAAATCATGTAAGCAAAGCACATGAGGACAGTCAAAAAAGATCAGCTAAGTAGCCAAGTTGCTCAAATAAAATTTTATAGGGGGCTACTCTGTACATGATACTCAGAAAAAAGCTTATACTTCCTGGTATAATGTAAAAGAACCTGAATTCACATTTCTAATACCCTCAGAAACGTCAGCTTCAGGGATCTTTTTAATTTTCCTAACATAAAAGCTTAGATTAAATGCAGACAGCATTATCACCAACAATTTCTTCATTATCTACACAAAAAGGACACTACCAAGCTAAAGGTCAACTTTTGATCCCTCCTAAACATAAATTGCTTTCAAGTAGTTATCACAACTTGTACTGGAGAGATGAATTTTCAGATAAGGGATCAAAAACAGCATCTAAAAATGCAGTTTTCCCTTTAAATTAAACAGCCATGGGAAGGAAAAAAAATCACCTCAGCAGCTAAGATAGGAAGGAGACTGGTGCTCACATGACTGAGAGCTCTTTCAATATTCTAAAAAAAGGTGAATAATAGGTGACAGGTAAATGACCTCATGAAAAGATGCCTCAATAAACCTTTTCTGTTCTTTATAAAATACATGTTTACCTCTCCAGCCTGATATAAAAAGCATGCCTTCAGTCCAAAGCCGAATTTTATGAGTTCCCTCATGCATAAGCAATAGAAATAGGACATACAGAGGCTATATTTTGTTATATTTTCTTTAAAGAAGAGTGAATAAAAACCCTGCACTCAATTCAATTGCATTTCTCTGTGACAGAGTGTGAACACTGCACCTGACTGATTCCTAAATGTAATGAAACACTCTAAGTGGCAACAGGCAGCACTCTATTACTTTTGTTAAAAATCAGAAAAAGAAACACATGCCAAGCTTCCAGCATGGATTTCGGATTGTCAGCACTGCCAGCCACCTCTCTAAGTTCTCTACGGATTCAAAGAGCCAATTGACAGTGCATAGTAACACCCTCCAGCATAATTACAGCCCTCTCAGCTTTGTCCACCTACCAGTTTAAAATGATGGGTCCCTTAACAACTCCTCCATCAGGCAGCACACAAAGAGCAGTGCGGGAGCTGAAGGAGATTGAAGGGCTTCTGCTGCAGGAGCCCAGAGAAAATGATGGCCTCTAAAATGATGCACAGCACAAGCAATGGCAACGCACACACCCTCACGGTGCCGGTATGTGGAAGGACTTTTTCCTTATATATGTTCTGTGGCATGAGGAAAAGAAATAGAAAGTATGGAAATGTCTTCTGTGGCTAAAGGAGTCCTAAATTAAGTGAGAATCAGACCAGAAGACTTGTGAGTTAATACAGAAACATCCTACCTTTCAGACAAAACCTCAGCTCCCAAATATTTCACTTTGTTCTACTAAATAGCTGCACTGGAACTGTAAGAACCTCTTTACAGATGGAGTTTCTTCAGAGAGGAGATCAAACAGCACCACTCTATTGCAGCAAAACTGCACAATACCTTTTTCTTTCCTCTCTTGAAAACCAAGGAATTTTTACACATACCAGAAAACTACTGTGACTGCTTTGCTTGGTATTCTGTAAATATTTCCTCCTCTACAGGAGTTACACCTGAAAATTGCTTAGAATGTAGAAGGCAATGAATTCCTTGGGGCTTAATTCTGTATTCTTGATTGTGTACAACTTCTTTTGAAGTCAATATTAGTGATGTCATTTTAATTTTCTTCACATCTGCCATTCCTATCTTAGAAGGGAAAAAAAAAAATCAATCCTTTAATTCCATTAAAAATTCCTTGTAGAATGCCTTTTGTGCTGTTGGTAAGTTTTGAAAGTCTTTGAGAAAATTAACATTCAGTGTACATATTAATAAAAATAGAGAAGAACAGAGGAAATGAGCAAAGTGTAACAAAACTGCTGATACTGGATAAAGGCAACCCCTTTCAAGAACACATGCATTAACACCCTCCTGACAAGTGAAGACAGCAGCAAAAAATCTCATCTCTTTCCATTGCATCAACAGGAAATCCAACAATAGCAAAACTGGTGATTGCAGGCCTGCAGCAGTACAGACAGCTCTGTCAAGCATAAAATATTTGGTGAAATTGTGAAATTAAATCGTGAATCCCACACTTTATAAGAACTTCCATGACAGAAGTTTTCTACCCCCTTATCTGTATCCCTTTATCACAGGCACAGACTCGTGTGAGTGATGTAATGCTGTAAGGCTATAAAGCAAAGTTCTTGTTTCTCCTGTATTCATGATGACAGATTTATAGAAAGCATTTCCTTCCATAAGAAAAATACTGAACCTTTGACTTTCAAGTTTTGATAACTTCATCTTATTTTTATCTTTAAAATATGTTGGCAAGCATCTTTTCTTGTTTTGAAGCGCAGAAAGTTAAGGACAGCTGCAATGTGGCAAGCAGTATCTAAAACATCACATTTTTGAGCAGGACTTGGCAGGGGTGATTGGCCTCCCACCAGATTTACTGCAGAACGCCCGTCTATCAGCAACATCCCAAAGCTGCCTTCCCTGGTTATTCTATTTTGTAATATTTTCTGCCTCCTGTAGGCTGAAGCTTTTTGTTTTCCCATAACCCTGTCCTTTTTGGGGCTGCATATATTCAGCTGCAAATTGTGCAGATAAACCTGAGTGACAGAGACACTGCTGCTCTGAGGGATCATAAAGAAGATAAACCTGATTAAATCTTAGAACAACAATGACCAATAGCAGCAAAACTGGTGTTCTTGATGCTTCGTTTTCAAAGTGCGCGTTAGAAGTACAACGGCACACTGTTAGAATGATTACAAGGATAGTGTTAATTATTTAGTGGATCAATAGAGTGTCAATCATTTCAACATGAAATAGATTCCACACCAGAAACCACAATTCTTTAACGCTCAGTACTCCGGAGTGGCTGAATGAAACTACATCACAAGAAGAAAAGTACCACTGACTTACCATTTCTGAAGTGTTAACAAGCCAACCCAGTTAAAATACAACTTACCTGGTAAAGTTTCATCAGCAAATATTTCTTGGTTTCAGATTTTACTTTTGATTATTTAAATTTAAACACAGTTTGGGTTTGTTTTTTTTTTAAATTAACTGATACTTCTGTGATTTGAAAAGCAAGGAAGCTACAGAGGTTACTTCAAATAAATTTGGCATCATAAAGCAAAGGGAGGTTCATGCCTTTAATGGAGTAATTTATTTCTCCAAATAGTCACAGAGATCAAGAATTGTAATAGTTATTGGACAGACCAACCCATTTACAGGTTCAATCACGAGGAGAGTTTAAGATTGGTGATAAACCTGCCACAGCTTCAGTCAGCATTTCTTGATTTTCTCAGTCACGCAGACATGAGGAAGCACTGCAATTTTATGTGCTTTTCTTTATGTCCAACTTTTCCATTCTGTACTGCTAAATGACCATAACAGTTGCATTTAATTTTTTGTTTCAAATATATTTTCAAGTACAGTGGTTGTTACAAAAAGGTTTTGATCACTGAAAAATGTACCACCTTAATGAATTTCTAGAGACTGAGGAAACCATTATGATAATGCTATTCAGCTACTTGAGCTCTGATGAGATCTTTGATATGAATAAGTCTTGTTAATTTACCTTCCAGTGTGCAGAACTGAAATGTATTTAACTAAGTGGCCTGTGCATTATGTAAAGCATAAAGCGAAAAAAACCTTCCTGTTACTACACAATTAGACTACAATAACGTCTGGCCTCTGGCATTTTGATGTTTGATAGATTAACAAAGGCTAAATGAAAAAGAGGAAAACTACACAAACTGCTCAACTCTAAAAGGTAGAAAAATTATTTCAGAGTTAGAACAGGGTGACAAAGTACCTCAAGGCATTTCTTTTTGAGAGAAAAGGTATTACATAAATTCATTTCTGACCCACATTATCGTATGTTCATCACACTAAAATGAGGATGTGAGAGAACCAAAATGCAGTTCCAGAAGTAGGTCTTCTCTCCAAGCCACTGTCAAGTCCTTCTGTGATGGTAGGTAACACAACTCACCTTTTGGTTTTTTATCTCTTCATATGGAAACACACACATGTGAACAAATATACAAGTATAAAATTCTCTTGTGCATATTTCATTTCTTCACAGAATCACAGAACAGTTGAGGCTGCAAGAACCTCTGGAGGACATCTAATTCAACCCATTAGGTCAAGGCAGGGTCATCTAAAGTAGACTGTGTCCAATTGGGTTCTAAATATATTTTAAATTTTTTATATTTTGGAGAGTCCCCAACCTTATTCTTCCTTTGCTTTTTAATAGACCAAATTTTTGTTTGAAAAGAACTTTTTACACAAGCTCATTTATTTCAGTTCCTCAAATTACATCAAGTGCACAACAATAAATAATGTTCCTCAGCAATCATATTCTGAATTATTCCAAATTACACAAATAATGTTAATTAAAGAATTCATGTTACATGCTGGATACAAAACATTTGAGAAATAAAGTCTTAAGTATTGCTGTTATAAACTATTGTTCACATACAAACTTAAGCATATATTTATGGTCTGGATAAAATATCAAACCTTTTCAATAAGCATCAATTTAAAGACTGTGTACAACTTATTAGAAAGCAATTTATTTCCCAGATTGCTATCCAGTGAAGCAGATTCCTCACATTATCAGTCAACTTACTTAGTCTCTGAGCAGCCTCCAGGGCATCATTTGCAGAATCAGCTACAAAGAATCTCTGAACTGCAACCCCGTGGTCTGCCATTATTTTTTTGCTTTGGTACTCCTGCAGGTTCAGCCATCGTCTGGGAGTTAATTGAACAGCCTAGAAAAAATTAGAGGGGAAAATAACATCATGCTCATTAAGAACAGTTCATGAGACAGCCCACTGAGCTCTTCCACCTTATGGTTATCTCAAACCAGCAGTTAAACGACACCCGGAGAAAAGGTAAAACACGTATTGATTTACCTAAAGTGCCTTTTCTTCACATTTGTGCATCCAAAGTACTCTGAAAGTTACAGATATTTTCTAAAAGCTACACAAGGCTCACTTGGCTACACAAAATGTCTTGCATTTAATATCAAGGCAGATTGGCAAACTTGGCTTGAACTCTAAAGTCTATTTATGCTTTAATGTTATCCTCTGCTATAAAAATAGTAACAGACTGTTATCTTAAAACAAATTCAGCTTTATATTAAATATCCTTATTCACATGACATTTCATACAATTCTTCCCTATGAAGTTATTTCTACTGATTCCAAGCATTTATTGCAGCATATCTGAGGAGAAAACCAACTACATGGAATTAGCATCATCTTGTAAGAAACTACATATTAATATATGTGTTTTCAGTGGTCTGTTATCTGTGCTTAGATGGTTGTGCTTTTAAATGCATTTTTGTTGAGGATGCCAGGACAGCCACAAGAGCCATGCCAGGCCAACAACAGCTGGAGAAGAATTCCCTTCCCATTCTCCATATCCTGGTGTAGATGCCGGTGTGTCCATGTGGACTTCCACTCACAGACATCACATCTGCTTGTGGCAGTAAATATTGAGCACAGACACTATAAAAGTCACAGGATTTTTACTGAATGTCTTGAAGGACATTTTCTTCATACAGGATGAGTTGTTAAAGACAAAAGGGATAATTAAGGAACTGGAGCTGACTCCTGGCAATGGCATAAAGGCAAAGGTGGAGCTGGCTCCTGGCAATGGGATAATCCCATTTTATGTCAGCAAAAGATGCTCTTTCCCACATGGAGAGACAAACTGCTGGCCTGGCAGACAGCCACAATCGATTCTTGGTTCCTCCTGGAGTAAGAAGCACAGCGTGCAAGTTAGTGCTACATATTTAGATATGTTAGACAAAGAAGATTATTTAGCATACTAATACTTTGATCCCTAATAGCACGATAAAAAAATATTATCCCAATGCAACTTTAGACTGAAAAAAACCCCCTCCATGCTAAAGTGTTTCAATAACACCCTTTCACAATACTCAAGGTTTACATGCTGAGTTGTCTCAAAAACAACCCCCCATCTGTTCTGTTCACTTTGAAACACAGGACAAAAGATACATAAAGAAAATACAAACCCATCTTTTACAGAATATAACTGCATGTTTTCTGTAAAAGTGACTCCCACAGAAGTTAAGCAGTTACAAATAGCTCAGAACAACACATTTCAAATTCTTTTATCCCTAACCCGATTAACATATTTTAGAGGAACAAAATGCCATTGTCAGCCTGCTCTATGGCTATCTCGAATTGTACACATCATACAGACACCTCAGTATGATTTATATTCCTCCACGCTATTCACAGACAGTATGTTATTACAGTTATGCAATACTTCAAATGTAGGGTCAAAATTCAAAGTCACTTTCATAATTGTTGACATTTAATTTGTTTTCCTAGTATAAGTTCTCTGCCAGGCTTTAACAATTATTACTTTAGGATCATTTCCACAAAATGATTAACGCAAGGGGCCAAGAGGGACCCTTTAGGTTTATCTAAAAACGTCTACAGTTCAGCATACAGCTGATAAAATTTTGGTCACTGATTTTATAAGTAGACAGCAAGTCTTCAAAGCAGCTTTTATTCATAATTTAGAACAATAAATCATTTCACATGTATGCATTACTGAGCCTGATCTAAAGCAAATAAATAAGAAGGAAAATATTCAAACAATTTCATTCTGGGGAAGACTTTTGCTGTTGTTTCTTGACAAAAGTCTCTTTCAACACAAATTTCTTTCAAATGTTCTATTCAGGTAGGAATTAATTAGTTCAGGAATTTGCAAAGCAGTGCAGTGTGTCGACTGACACCTCCACTGCTCATTCAAACTGCAAGGCTTAAGTAATAAAATCTTTTAAGGAATCTCTTAAATAATATGGACCGCAAAGGGTCACCACCTAATAAAGCCACCAGTGATAACTCCCAACACGTGATGGATAAGGAACAGAGATGACAGTGAGAAGAGCAGGCAAAGCTCCATTTGTTTCATGAAGAAAAGTCATCTCCAGTGCAACCACCTCCAACATGAACTCAGCTTGACCTGTCAATGAGTAAAAGAAAGCCCAACAGCTCCAACAGGAACCTGCAGTGACCTCTGTCCCCAAACATCCTCTTGCCCTGTTACGGGTGCTTTTGGGACATAATAGTTTGACAACTCAAAAATACAAGTCAAAATATCCCACGGGGTCACTCCATTGCTGAGATGCTAAAAATCTTATTACATATGCATAGAGTGCAGATATACATAAGCATATGGACATAGGTCTGTTCTTTCATAAAAATCGGACATATCTAATACTATGACAATATTTCCTTCATAAATTCTAAACCAGACAGGTCTGAGGAACACAGCAAGGAAGGAAGAAAATAATTCCTTTGAAAGAACTGTCAAAGCAGACCTAATGGTGATGAAATGAAGATCTGGCCAAGAACTGCTGGCACAGAAAAGCAAAGCCCACAAACTTTAGGTTAGTGAGAACACGCTTTTTTTTCTTTCTCGACATTACATGATTCTAAGAGAGACCATCAGCACTAAGTGCCAACTGAAGAGTTTTAATCAAGACTTGCCACAAAAGACAAAGTCCTGGTTGTGAATCAACTACTTGACAAAATAAATTAGTATTTGAAGTCTGCACCAGAAGCTCTGAAGAGCAAGGAACATGAAAAACTTGCTTTAAAGCACTCACAGGATACACACCGTATGTCTTAAGAACTGCAGGAAAAATAAAGCAGTTAAAGAGATGAAATAAAGCAAAAGCTTTGAATCTGTGAAGGATACTTCTCTTTCAAGACCATCTTGAAAAATCAAAACAGCTGCAGACAGATGCATTTTAGGGTGAAGACAAAAAAAGTGACCATGAGATCTTAGAGACGTGAGTAAACAGATGATTCTCTGAACCAATTCCCAATTTAAAGATTGATTGCAATAAATCTGTGTCTGTCCTTAAAAGGGACAGCAATGAAAAGAATTAATTAGTACAGGAATCTTGAATTCCAACCCTCCCAAACACATTTATACCAAGCATTCACAAGGATTTGAGATGGGCTTCAAATAGCATAAGTTCTTGGGCATCATAAACGTCCACACATCCTACAGATAAATCTATGCCTGAGACTGAGCATAACAGAGCTAAAGGACAAAGGCACAGCCTCAAAACAGCCCAAGAAGAGTCTACGAGGGTTTCAAAGAAAGCTATTTCCCACAACCAGTCTTCCACAGGCATCCCTTCCTCCGCAAAGATAGTAAAAGGAGACTTTAACACAGCACAACACATAATTCCAGCATCATGTGTCTTCGTATTGTTTATTTTCCCACTCTGCAGCTCTACTCATCCATAATTTCGTTGCTCTCAGCACCATCGAACAGCTCTGCTAAATTCACCACTGTGGTCCCAGCTCTCGGGAAGGACAGACTGAAGAATTAGGCTGTAATTTACCATCAGAAAAAAAATAATCTCAATCTGAAAGGGGACATGGGGAAAGCAAGTAAAAGAGAATCTGAAGCACAGGAAAGCAGAACCCCTACCTTTTGGGGATTGCTGTTCATTATTGATTCTCACCACCTTCTACTCCCAGCTTATCCCTGCCTGAAGACTTTTTATCTGTTTCCCCACACACAGGTCAGAAAACCCTACCAGAAACCAGCACAGATCTCTCAGATCTTCCCAGGAAGCTCTGTCCCAGCTGAAGCCCAGTGTGTTCCAGCAGTTTAAGATATATCTGTGTTTCATCTCTTCCTTTATTGCAAGGTTGCCCTGGAGTACAAGGAGCACATCCTGTCCCACCAGCCTGTGAAGAAGAGACTGGAAATAGTTCGTGGACTTCAGTAAAGCCCTGACTGCCTAAGTGACAACTCATGTTTCACCTTCATAAGATGACAGGCAAAAGCCAGAAAGTTTTCCATCGGTGGCATTTCTCTGTTATCCCGAACACAGTTTTTCTAACAGGAAAAGGAGGTTTTACAACATTTTACTAAACTTACCCACATCCTCATTACTGTAAATACATCTTAACCTTGAACATCCTGTCAAGCTCTGAACAGCCCAAAGAAGGGCTGTAGGTTTAAGTTTTCCTAAACCTTTTCTTTTTAGTGGCATTTTACTTTTTAGCATGTCAGCTAGAGTTGCTATAACAAAAGAAAAACTTAAATTCACTCCAGTGAGCCTACATGAAAATCCAGACAATGTTTTCATGGAATGGAATAAAGAAAAAAAATCAACCTAAAGGATTTAGTACTTTGAAAGGAAATTCTTATAAAAAGGCCAAAATAAATACAATTCATTGGTCTGCTAAAGACTTCCAACAGATCTAGTATTACTACAAGAAAAAATAGCTTTCATATGAGAACTTTGTTTGTTGTGTATTGATGTACAACATTGTAGATGCAAAGTAGCTCTTATTTGAGATTAAGATCTGTCTGATAAGTTGAAAGAGGTTTTTTTCTTTATATTTTAAACCACAAATAAGCTTTAAGAATAAATCAGTTCATAACACTAAGAAAAACATCACTAGTAGCACATAGAAAATAAAATTTTATTTAAAATAATAAAGCCTCTAAGAGGAATTAAATTCATCCTAATAAGATATATCTTAAGATTAAATTTCTAACATAAGTGCTTATCAAAGCGATTAATATACTTAAATAGAGCTTTTTTAACTGATAACGTTTCCTCAGAGCCTGACAACAGCTTCAAAAGTCCCAAAAGTCAAGTAAGTGTAACAAAAGGCCTCGACTAAACAGTAACACAAAGTGAGATGAAAGCAGAATTATTTAATCAAGTACAAGTTTCACACCAGATTCCCTCCTGCTGGCTTGAATTATTTGGCATTTTCCAAAAGCCCAAGGAATTCGTACTGGTTGGGGTTTGCCTCTAATCCCCCTTCCCTTCTGCAACCTCCAAGATTTTTGTTACCAGTCAGAATCACAGTAATGCAGAGCAAAAGTCTATGAAGTGAAGAGGATTTCAGAAAACTGCTGTGACCATTTTATTCTGAACAAGCTTTGTATTCAAAGTTCCTTCTTCACGTAACCAGAGACCACTTTTGGTCCAACAGCACCATTAAACGAGTGGCCCACGCATCAAGAAGTCAAACATCTCATTCTGATCATCTTGACAAGGTCAGCGGCTACACAACTGTATCAGTGGTTTATTGATGAGTGCTAGAGAACAAACTGATTGTTCACATAACTTGCATAATCTCTTATTTACCACCTTTTTGTTTGGTGGGGTTTTTTTGTATCACTAAGCACTCTACTCAAATAATGTATTTGGAGAGCAGCTGCATTATTCTTCCACTACTCCCCTTGTCAATTCTTGAGCTGTCACATGGTGAGAAAAAAAAAATTGTATTATTTAAATCATCCAGGCTAAAAATAACAACAGGAGGGGAACTACAAGTACATTTTCTGGCAGAAATTTGCTTCAAAATAAATGAAAAAAAGGACAGATTCAGAAAACACTGCAAGAGAGAGGCATAGTTGTGCTTATATATGCAGCATTAACTACTCTGATGTACAACATCTTTCAGATGACCCAGGAGGTATCTTTTGAGTGCTTGCTTTTGAAATAAGAAAATACACACACATAAAACCAGGAGAAACTGTCTTAATACATTCACCAGAAGTTTGCAAGTTGCATGTTAATGACTTCAGCAAAATTCTGCTCGGAAATAAACGTTCCATATAACCAAAAAACAAGAGCGCCATCAGTAAACCCAAGGTGCGTTAAATTATGCTACTGATTATTTCTTATCTGAACCTATACACTCAGTATAATGTTTTTTTTTCATTCTTTGTCCTCCCTGGTAAAACATCCAAGAACGACTCCAAGACATGATTCCACATAAATGCTGCCATAAAGCATCCGTGCAGCAGGGACTGAGGAGTGTCACAGTGGTGCGATAAACGGACCAGCTTTAATAAACAAACAAAAACACCACGATCATACACATATTTAAGAAATCCAGGGGCTTTTTGCAACCAAATCACCTCATAGCTGAGCCTTACAGTACCTGTGGCAGTAGAGCAACTGAAGCTCAGGACAGGAACACTTTTAGCCAGCAGTGTCACCAACCACCGGGACTTTGCACTTACACTTCAACTCAGTAAGTTATTGCTGGAGGACAGGTCTCTTCCAAAAAGCAAAACCGAATTAAAATAATTGCTGAAAAAAAAGCAGCAAGAGCTGGGGAGCAGCATTTTCAGGTAGACCCCACTACCTACCTGTAGAATTCAAACCTTAAACCACACTTTTTTTTTTTAATAGACTAAATAGAATAGAATTATTTAAGTCTGTTCTGAAACAAGCATATGAAGAAACTGTCAGAAAGAATAACTTAAAAGGTCAAGTCTGACAAACAACCAAAAATTCAAATTATAATCTCTATTACAACCAAGACTTTTTGGTCCCAATAAAATTAAACAAAATTCTGTGTCGATTATTGTCTAATTCCACATGGGACTACTTTGGCTAACTACCCACAACTAAGTATTTCACCATATCAAGTCCTGTGATGATGTTTAGATGATTTCCCTTTAAAAAACCCCTAACCTTAAATATTTATTTTCTCTTGGCCAGACTCTTCAGGTCAAATCTCTACTTTTGGAAAATGCCAAATAATTCTAACCAGGGGAAGAGAATTTGATGACTATCAGCACTATTAAAGAAAACAAAATCACCAGTAAGGAAATTTCTATGACAATTAAACATCCCTTGACACACCTATATAATTTGAGCAGCTCTGCTGTTTACATTAACATAGTTTAATGCATTTTATTGCATGACTGTGAGAGGAAGACACACTTCAACATCATCCCACATTCCCTTTTCATTCATAGTCCAAATGGAAGCCAATGCTAACATCACAAAACAAAGATGGATTTCTTCAAAACACCTGACAGTAAAGCTGGTCAAATAAATGCCTACTGCTTTTTTCCTCCTCTGCTGCTCCACTGAAGTCAAGTAGCTGTAACTATGCTAACAGATCTTGTGCCAGTATGGAAACAGCTCTAGCAATGCAAATTATCTCTGCATGAATGCAAATTACATGTCAAACATGTACAGCATCAAGTTTCATAAATCTGGACTTCATTGTAATGGTTGTACTGGAAATAAGTCATCTGGGAAGAAAACCTGTGGTGTTTTTGAGGAGGCCTTTCAGATGTATTCTGTGTCTGAAATTAAAAGGAAGTGTGTTTAGTTTATCTGATCTAAAATAAATGTCTGCCACCAAAAATCTATTTGCTTAGCCAACACATTCTACAGCATTCCAGTTTATTCAGTTTGTGCACTCCGACCTGTAATACAATTCCAAGCACATAAGGAGGAAAACAGATACACAAAGATGACAGTAATGAAAGAGCACACTGTTCATCAATATGAGGAATAAACCTTTATTATAGTTATTGACATACAACCCCTATAATTGACAAAGATGTACAAGTTCCTATCAAAAAGAAACCATCAGAAGCACAACTAAACTGAGTATCTTCACATAAAACACTGCAGGTATGGGGACATTTTATTAGGTCATATACTTAAAATATACCACATAGGCCACTGAAAACAAACTAAAACACTTATTTCAGCTTGCTGGCAGTGCCCATGAAATGAATAAGTTAACCTGACAAGAAACAAAAATTTAGAAACAAGGCAGCTCATTAAACGGAAGTTAATTGCAAATGTAAGTCATAAAAAGCAAACATATGCTCTGCAGGAAAGCAAGTCTTCTGAGCACAAAAGAAAATGGAAGGACTTATGGTAGGGCTGATGGGCTGTAAGATCTGTCACACTGAGCCAAAGCACACATCTCCTGCCCTCCAAAGATGCCCAAAGCCACAAACCTGTGGGTCCATTATGAAAAACAGGACAGCAAATGTCCTTCCCAAGTACTATCCTGCTGGCTGCCACAAAACCAGTCATTTTCATCTTCCAAAGCAGAAGCTGTATCCAGGTCATCCTACTGAAAAGCCACAGAGGAAACCATCTTCCATCAACATCCCAAATTGACTGCTTTAGCTGGGATACCACATGGCAGTGAGGTCCCTTTGGTACCAGCAGAGACCAGCAGCTCATCCAACACTGAGCATCACGATCAAAGTCTCCATCTAAACTTCTGTGATGTATTTATGTAGGGATAAAACTGATTCTGTGAGCTAGTTGAGGAAAAAAGTCTTCAATATTTTCCTGACAAAAAACAGATTTTCCATCCTTTTGTTCACAGCAGTTAGGAATTGCTTATTTCTTATAGTCTGTATCAAAACACTGTAAGCAGACTTGACCTTAAACATGAATCTTGGATTTTAGAATCTTCTACAGGTGCTGCTGAATACCTTTTAAGAGTTAAGTTCCATTATTCCTACAAATGGGAATTTATTTTAATTGAATTAAAACTAAACCAACACACAAACTCTAGTTGGCAGTTATAGGCCTTCTAGTTCCATATTTATTCCTTCAAATAGACCACACAAAATATCTTAAGCTGTAAAATACAGTATGTTTTAAAAAAAACCCCAAACAAAACAATATCTCATTTCCCAGATCTTTCAAGGCTACAAAATTTTGATCAATAAACTGTAGGGGCAATTTACTATTTTATACCACTGAACCATATACTCACTTTTCAGAATGAGTGAGATCTGTCATTGCAACTGTAAAGGTTTACGGAATTCAACTCCAAATAAAATAAAGTAAAAAAAGCCACATGAAATATGCACCTCCATTGTTGCTTACTAAAGCCAGACTGCCTGTTCTGGTGGATAATTATTAGTATTCCTAACATCTATGATTCTTTGAAACAAGATGCCTAATTAACTAACTAAGTGGTTCTCTTAATATACTCAAAAAAATACAGAAAAAAAACTGAGGGCTTGGTTATAAAAGGAGCTCATAATTAATACCACCATTAGGATTTCCACTTTGTTTACAAAAATTAGACTCACGCAGTTGAGAGGGTGGCCAAGAGCTTGGAAAGTGTCTTTAAAAACTTCAAGTGAAACAGGCCACATTACTGAAAATGAAACTGCACTGCCTGTTGCAAACCAAGCCTGGGAAAGACAATATGAAGCTACTTGTTCAACTGCATTTTTCCTTTGAAGCAATTACTCAAATCCACTGCAATTCACCATCCAGAAGAGTAACACTCCAGAAGAGCCTTAGTTCAGAAGTCTACAGTTTAAAACAATCAAAGGATTTTTTTTTATTACTATATTATGCGTTTGTGTCACCATTTAATTCCAGTTCATGCAATCAAAACAAGCGCTTAGTTAAATCTTCCCCTGAACACTTTCCCATAGTTCGAGGAAAAGCCAATTCCTCTTGTCACATTGCAAGGTTCTTTTCAACAGCAGCCACTGCAAACCAGAGATAGGAAGGCAGGAATCACAGTGCATCACCGCAGGAAACATAAAGATGGTGACAAACATCAAAGAAATGAAGGGAAGAGTTTTTCTAAACTAGTAACATGTCAATTTTAGAGAAGGAAGCTATTTTAAGTGAAACGCTAAAGAAGGGGTATTTAGTCATCTCATCCATTTTATTTAAGAGAAACTACTTTCCTTCCATCACCAGGCAGCAGCGATTATTCTAATGCAACATAATAAAGCAAGGATATAAACCACAGATTACCTACCTGTAGGTAACAAAGCACACTAAACTAAGAGATGCCAGCTGACATCACTCATCTGTTGAGAAAGGCAGTCACCAATTACTAGCAGAACGATAATTTGTTTGTTTAATGATTATGCTAATTTACTGAACTCTCATTAGACAGGATACACAGGCAGTATTGATGAGTTCCATAAGGCTTTACAAAGTATGGCTGAATTATTTCAGAACAAATTAAACCAGAAACTATTGTACACTATTTAAAGGAATAATAAAAGCCTGGTAGGGAGCAAATCCTCAGGATGAGCTCTCTGAAAAAGGCACAAGTTTTCAGGACTGTATGGACCCAAAAACCTACTGCTTCAGCCGCAAACTTGACCTGGGAACTCACCCCCAAGGGACTGGGACCCTCCTAACACAGGTGAGGGACTGAACCCCCCTGGTGTGCAATGCCAGGGCTCTTCAAACCCTGCAGAGGGCACCTGGGCACGTGTTAACACAGCTCTGCTCCAGCAGGGACAGAAATGGTGTCCAGGTGAGGCACCAGCTCTGCTGAGCCCACCAGGGCAGGGGCTGAAGGACTTGGATCAGGACACTGGAGAACACAGTACAACTGCGTTTTCCAATCACCCACCCACTGCACCTTCCTGTTATTGGTACTAATAAACTCTAACCTGTCCACAGGAATTGGGCAGTGAAAGATGGTTCATCTTGCAGATTTAGTGCACTGCAAAACGGCCCTGAAACCAAAAGCAACTATTAAAATTTCAACTCACAATTTCCCTTTGCTTTGTGTCAGGGCTGCATCTAGTTTCTCTTTTTGTCTCTTAATAGTTTCAAGTTCCTAAATTAAGAAGGAAAGAGAAACCGGTTTTTCACTCGAGAAAGGAATCTCTACAAGCAATGTCTGTCAATTTGTAATCATTTATTCATACACAATTTAAATGAGAAACAGTATTAAGTTTTCCTTCAAATTTCAGGTCTTGCCAAAGGAGTTTTATTTCAATAATATCATAGAAATGAACAGGAATTTGTATCAAATAAACACCTATAAAATACTCTCTACATGATATGGCTATATATGCCACATTTCTGCTTTTTAAGAAGAAAATACAAAGACAGACACAAGAGACTGCAGCAGGGTGCATTTTTAGGCGGAGTAGGAAGGCCTGACATTTATGTGTAATACAGGACAGTTCAAAGAAGCAAGATCCTGCAGAAACCAATTATAAAAAGAACAGTTTCAGCCTCAACCTGAACAGCCTACCCAGAATGTTAAAATTAACCTGGGAGAGTGAATGATTTAACTAAAGAAATAAGCCTACTGGATTTGACCCCAAAGTCAAGTCATGAATCAAACTCCCTCACTCTCCCCCGATTTCCTCACTGAAGTGGGTGAACCTTCCCAAAACTCACTCACTAGCTGAACTCTCAACTTTCCTAGGTAATTGAATCTAAAAATATGTGTCTCTGTTCAAGCTTTTTATGATGAAAATTCAAATGCCATCATGACTGGGGGGACTGAGCATTTCACTCACTACCCACTACCTCAAAATTAACGTGAAATACTCGTGAGGATTTATCTCCTCCACCTTTAAAAACAACATTCCCTTCCACTAAAAATACACTGAACTGCAATGACATATTAATATATATTAGGAAACATATGATGATAGTTCAACATCCCTCTTTATTTTTGATTCAGAGCTTTTTTTCCTCTCCCAGTGGTGGGATCCCCTGGCTGGGAAAGGGGAATATCAGGAGTGTGTCCATCAGTTCTGAAGCAGCTGGGTGCTGTCAAGGCTTTCTTTACTTTATTTATCTCTTTCATTAAAGCCCGCCTTCTAAATCTTTCCACAGTGGCTCCAACAGGAAACAGCACAATTTTTCTGTGCTTTAACAAATTTCACAGAAGCAGAAGAGAGTTTCAGAAGACGGCACCAATGTCATTCATATCTCATTCACAATTCTGAAATTTATATTTTTAAAGCTATATAGATTGGATTAAAAAAAAATAGAAGAGTATCTATTCAGGAACCTTTCCCCTTAAGCTGAGTCACAGCCATAAGCACATGAAAAACACAAAGTTTTACAAACATCTCCGTTATGTCTTGGATATTTCACAGTACTGCAGATAAAACAGTAAGGATAGTAAATGTACTCGGGGTGGAAGCAGGACTGAAAATCCTGCCTGCAACCACAAAATGTACTGACTCCCTTAACAGCTCTCCTGAATGTTCCTGCTACCTGTCTACTGCAAGAAACCCTTTTATTTCAACAGTTCCCAAATGTTTGTCCTACTGTGTTCTTTTGATTTTATCTTCTACTCCTCCTTGTCCTTTTATAATCAGTCTGATTGCAAACTGATTGATCCCAAGGCTTAACCTCTGCACTCCCCTGGAAATGATGTAGTGTGATGTGATGTTCCTAAACTGCAGAACTCAGTTGGGTCATTACCTCCAGAAAGCACAAATGAAACTACACAATTCCGTTCCAATGTGCCTTTAAATCTCATTTATAAACTCAGCATTCTGATTTATCCTTCTGTTTATTTCTCATGCAAGGAAGTAAGACAAGAATGAACTTGAAGCAAGTCCTTCACTCATTGCAGATTTAAAGTCTCCAGTCATGATTATACTCTACAGACTTATTTACAGCTTGCTCAACTCAGGGGTTTTGACAGCTATTCTGTAAATACACTCTTCTACCCACTAAGCTCCATTGTAAACTACCAGGAACATGCACAGGGTCAGCCTTGAGCTCCTTCTGCCATCCTTATTCTCCTTATCTCACAAAAGCAGAATCTGAGCCCACATCCTTGCGCACTACAAGGCAGATCCCAGCAGCCACCACCTGGATGATCTGTCTGGTGTCTGCAGGAAGATAGGCTTTTGTGAGGACCACAGTCCTCAAAAGTGAAAGAGGAGATGGTGGCAGGAATGTCCTCTTGAACACTACGACCCTGGCCTCACTCCTCCATTCCCCACACCTTGCCAGCCTATTGTTGAGCAGCTGTTCAAGTCAGGCTGCTACAGACTGACCTCCAAATTAAGCAGGACATCACCAAATCCCTGACAACCCATGTCCTGCTCCCCACCCAGGGGAGTATTTAGGCATGTATTTAAATGCAAACAGCAAAATAAAATTTCTGCAAATTAACTGACGGCACACTTCTGGCACGAAGTTCTCAGATGCTTTCTGGTCGGTGTGTAAAGGCTTCCTGAGCAGAGCTGAGCACACTCCCACCCCTCCAACCTTCACCTGAGCAGCGAATCATTGGCAACTTCGGAAAACCCAGCTGAAACATGGCAGATTCCTTGTTCTACAGGGCGTCACAAAACAAAGCTGCCTGTCCAGACACCAGGCTGCCAGTCCACTCAAAGGGGCAAACACATGCCCTCCCTTCTTACTTCACAGGTTGTTTGCAAACAGGTTTTCCTTGCATTTTCAATCCAAAATGCAGCAAAATAAAACAGTATTAAAATGACTTATTGTACACATGCCCAGGGAGCAAGCGTGCCTACAAAAGCTTCACAGTTCTGGAATCGATTTTCAGAGCCTTTGCTTGGGCAAAGGAAGAAGAACATGAACTCACAGATTCAATTTCTGCTTTTGTCAATGTGCCCCACCATCAGAAGCTCTGTTTTGCATTAGTAATTAATTTTAGTCAAATTATGTTCATTTTGCTTTTTTTAAACTTCAAAGCTTCAAGAGAAGCTTACTTTCCTGACCTAAAAAGTAAGGCTTTGAAGTATCTGATGAAAATAAACTCAGCACCATACACACCTGCATAATTAGTTGCAGAAAATACCATAAAATACATTCCCTGCCTTGGCAAGTGAAAGAAGATTGTTGGTGATATGCACCACACATTCAAAAAGTATAAATAAATATAAATAAGCCATCTTCTCCACAAAAATCAGAAATACTCTTTTATTCTAAATATCTTCAGGGGAAATTTAATATATTTTGGTCTCATCTTAGAAAAGTGTTTAATTTCCTAATTTTTTACAAGATGAAAACGATGCTTTTATCCCATCATGAAGAAATGCTCAAAATAGTAAACATAACCAGGAAAAACTAATTTTAAAACTCTTTTACCACCGAACATGAGACAAAGTACCACGATCAATTTTTTGTGTACTGCATCCTAGTTAAGCTTCCTGAATCGTTAGAAAACTCAAAGCGTTGTCAATGGGTTGAACAGAAATGTTTCTTAATTCCTATCTCAAGTAATCATATCTATCAAAGAAGCATTTCACGCCTACCATACCCTGGAAGAATACTTTTTCAAGTGTTAGAAGTCACTGGTATTTTAAGAAAAACACTGATAAAATGCCAATTTTGACAGTTTGAGCTCCATTTTTCATCACAGAGAAGCAAATTTAAAACATAACCACAGTTTTTCTGTTCCAGCTCTTTA
Organism: Cephalopterus ornatus; assembly: GCA_013396775.1. NCBI lineage: Eukaryota > Metazoa > Chordata > Aves > Passeriformes > Cotingidae > Cephalopterus > Cephalopterus ornatus. The sequence goes on along the minus strand of VZRE01003958.1, from coordinate 132,909 downwards.
ATACTTGAAGTCAAATAGTGATAATTTCCATGCTGCCAACTATGTCATCACAGATTATGACTTTGAGCACTAAGCAGTATAACACTCCCAAGCAACAAAAATGCAAATGCCCAGGGCAGCAAAATAAAGAAATATAGAAAAGTATCTACAGAAACAGTTCCACTGCACATCTAAGTCATAGCTGGCTTATTAAACCAGTGAAGAATGGACTTTAACAGTTTCTATCCTGGAGGCAGCAAAAAAAGAAAGACTGGTACCCATTTTTTGTTTCAATCTGAATGCTGCATAGCTTTTATCATTAACAAGTCTTAGTTTTAATTAGACCCTTTGCCTTAGACTGACGTGAAGCAAACTCTAAAAAAAGACAGAAGAGACAGAGAGCCTTCAGCTACTTGGGCAGAGCTGGGGAGAAACCAGAAACTGCCCAGAATAATCGATCAAAGTCGGCCTTTAATAGGAGGCCAAACATTAAGAACATTCTTCCTTCCTTTGCAAGTAATTTCTTTATTAATATTTCTCCACTATTGACACTAGAATTTCACCATGGTGCCACTCTCAAATCTTAACGCAAGTTTAAGACACTATAAGAAGCATCATCTCATCATCAAAGACTGACCTTTCCCATCTGACAGACTGACACCTCTGCCATGCTTTTATCACCTTGGAGAGACTATGGGGCAGCTAGAAGATTTTGGAAGTGACCAAAATAACCTCCCCATTAGCACTACACAGAATATTCCCTGAGAAGACATAGAAAACATCCCAAACACACAGGTTATGCACCAGAGGTTTCTACACTTGGTCGATGCCTTGATGTGAAAACATCTATACATGTCCTAAAACCCAAATGTATACAGGCATCACAGAGATCACAAATAAATTAAATGTAGCCTTAAAAAAACCCCCAGTCAGTGTGTATAGTTCTGAATGGCAACATAAACCTACTAAACCATATAGCCTGACTATATGGAGGGAGAGCAAGGAAAAGTTTAATCCCATGGAATAGAACTTCCAAGCCCAAAGGATGACACTACTTCAGTGATTAAGGAAATTGGGACTATGCCCAGCCCTGTTTCTCGTGCCTCACTGAGGCCCACGCCGTACCCATGGAAATAAGCAACATCCACTGCTCTTCCCCAGCTTCCAAGGCAGACATCTCACCAGAGAGAGCTGTCAGGTCCCTGACCAGTTCTCTTTTGTGTGTGCAAACACACGAGGTCCAGTCGTGTCTCCTGCTGTTGCCTCCTCGGTCATCTGTATTTAGAAGTTGTTATCAAAGCCCTCCAGGAACTTCCGGGATCGCTTGATTACTGGTGCCTGTCACTCCAGCAGATACAGCAGGGAACTAAGTCCTCTGTGAGGACCAGGGCCTGCAAACATGAGGCTGCCTCCAGGTGTGTGAAGCTGCACCCGACTCTTGCTGGTGGAGCTGCAGAACACGTACAACAGCACCGTCAGTAACGATGGTCTGCCCACTAATCCTGACCCCCAGGTTCTCAGACGCGTGATCAACCCTCCCTACGTGGAACTCCAACATTCCAGCTGCTCTGGAATTGTGTTACATCACTTCACACCATGTTTAAAGCAAGCTCTAAATATCTGTTCCTCTACTTCCAAAATTTGTGGTGTTACTTTAGACTATTTTAAATCCGAGCCATTCAACCGAAAAACAAATCTAGACTGAAACTCTGCATGAAAGAATTCAATTAAATAGATTCACTGTTTCCAATCTGTTTCCAGTGACAGAATTGAAGGAGCTAGAAAAGTTAAGGGAAAATACACTTCTGATGCCATCTTCAGACCTTAAGCAACTACTATGATGACAAAAAGTGTCTTTAAAAACTTCATAATAGCCGGGATATGGTTGCTTTTAATAGCCCTTTCCTCTATAATTATCATAAGTAGCTGTATTTTTAACTATACTCATCATTGTTATCCATATTTGCACATCTAACTCTTCCCATAAGTGGGATCTCCTTGACATTTTTATACTAATATTGTGTATGAACAACTTTTTTTTCTCTTTTTTTTTTTTTGCACAAGGCAGTAACTGCTTTCTTGGCTGGCGTGAAATTAGTAGATGTCAAATTAAACTGTTCTTTTGTCCACAGATCCCTCAGAGGAAGATATCAAAAGAATGATGAAGTGTTCCATTAGTAATTTGTGTCTGGTTTTTAATTTGCAGCTTCATATTTTTCAGTCAGAAGTTTTGGACAAGCAGACAAACCTACCAAGCATGATCAAAAATCCCCCTTAATTTCCCATTCCTCCTGACAACTCCTAAAAAACTTGCATCTCACAAAGAATTTAGGTGGACAGGAGTCAAGACATCAAAGGTGAACTACAGTGTGAGTGATTCTATCTCCTCCTTACACAGACTATTTTGCATGGCTTACATTCCTCCAAATCTATCTACTCTGTGAATACCTTGCTGTTTTCCATCTTCCCCAGTTCCTGTCCCCAGGAGCTTCCTTATTGCTCCAGAATCTTTATAAACACACTGTAAAAATGCATGTTTAAAGTTGCTGCTACTGATTCTCTCAAAATACCCACCCCTTTTCAAGCAAATAAAACGCTTCCATTTATAATAAAATCATTTAAAAAACCCAAGATAACTCTTTTGTTCCAAACTAGATTGCTACCCACTGAATACTCAAGGTCATTATTTTGCCTGTTGCACCTTTCTTAAGGCAAACAAATATATTAAATGCCCAGGCATTTTGTACAGAGTCCCACCTTCATTCTGTGTACACAGAAGCACATTGCAAAGTGATAACATTTACAATGTCTCTTATACAAACTAATTCAAGTGATAAGGACATGCTTGTAACCTTTGGGCCTTCACTTGTAAGCAACACAAATCTATACCTTTTTATTATAAAAAGCAAAAGCCCCAAATCCAAATCATTTATTACACAGTAATACAAATGACAGTGGCAAATTTAAACTACTCTGCTCTCTAGGCCCAATCCATACAGCCCTGTGCAGCAAACCAAAATGCTTTTCCAAACATCCCTTAGGGCCAGAACGTGGACCAAGGAGCTACTTTCCATCTCAACGGGCTGCAGGCAGCATCCTGTGAGCAAAGCAGCTTGTCCCTCAAAGCCCTGTTGCTCAGAGTGTGATGGAAGTAATAATTTCCACAGCTGAAGAATGGTCTCTTTTAACTCAGGCAGATGATGTGACCCTTGTGCTGCTCTTTTAATATGTCCGATGCAGGCTGATTCTCAGAAATTTAATCTTGTGGTAAAATAATAATGGAAACCAACACATCACACAGAAAGACTGAGGGGAAAAGGGAATACAAAGTGATCAGGTGTTCACAATACCTCAAAATCTGTAATGTTTTCTTGAGGCTTCAAAACAAAGGTACAGAACTAAGGGAAAGCTGAGGAGCTCTCAGGCCACCTCATTCCCGGGAATGCTGCTGGTATCGACTGGGACCAGAGTGAAGCTCACTTGGCCCAGTCACAGGCCACCCTCACCCACCACCTCCAGCTTTTCAGATGCTTTCACTGCCTAAGCCATAGAAACCACACAGGAAGAAATCCTTCCCTGGGAGGGTAGTGAGGCCCTGGCACAGGTCACCCAGAGATGCTGTGGCTGCCCCATCCCTGGAAGTGTTCAAGGCCACCCTGGATGGCATTTGGAGCAACCCAGTCCAATGGAAAGTGTCCCTGCCCATGGCAGGAGCTTGGAACTGGATGGTCTTTATAGTCTCTTCCAACCCAAACCAGGCTGTGATTCTGTGATGCACAAATTAAAGACAAACAGGGTAGATCGAAATTGGTCTGTCACCAAGTGCTACCCACGTGCAAGGTAAATAAACCCAAATGAATGATAATGTATCACTTACTAGACATTGAAAAAGCACTTATCTTAAACAAAACAGTCTTTGAGTGAAATATCCCAACTCACATTCATGCCCAATAGGATTGTCAGTGCCTAGAGCTTTATGATTTTGGATTCAAAGTTTATGCACTCTCAGCTCATCACAGAAATAAAACAAAATGTAATTCAATTTTGGGATATGCTCTTGTAGTTTAGGAAAACCTATGAGCAAACAGAAAGAGACCAGTCAGGGGACAGGAAGGAAAAAGCTCATAAGTAAATCTGTTCAACAAACCAGCACTTTTCAAACAAGCAAACAAACCAAACCAAGTGAAACTCAAGAACTTGCACTAACTGAACATATTTTGTGCCATCAGTATAAAATGTTAACTGAAGATTTGAAAAAATGCTCCAACAAGTAAGCAGAAAAACAGCAAGTATTTCAACTTCTTCACAGTTAACATTTAGCCACTAATTATACAAGAACATCACCATCAGCATAACATCACAAACAAACTAAAGCGCCGGTCTTGGGTTTTCATTTTCATTACCATACTAAAGGAGAGCTTCAGCTCAGTTCAGAATGCGTATTAAGTATCAATCATGCAACAGAGACTTGAAGAGCATAGCACAGCTCCACTATTAAGGAATTTTTCACAATAGTCAATCTTAACTTCTCTTCATTTCATACCCACTCCTGCTGTGTTATCTAGTTAAAATGAGATCAATAGCCAGCTATTAATTATGGATCAATCTTTAATTACCAGTTCCAAAGTTACTGTCATAAGCAGTTGCACAGGTATCATGATTTCTGTCCTGTGTTTTATTAAAATGCTATGGAAGAGGTGAGTATAGGCTGAGTCACAGATGGCTAGAAACTGCTTTTCTCAGCAGAGAGTATTAAAGGAGGAAATTTTCTGGAGAAAATCCTTAGGGTATATGCTCAAAAGTGCAGATGATAGTCTCAAACATGCACAGAAAAATTGGACTGGCCAAGGCAATAATGAGCCGAGCTACTCACTACAGCTCTTGTCAACAGCAACAATAAAAATCTATCAATAAAAACCATCCTGGAACTATACCTGGGAGTGAGCCCCCAAAACAGGGAGGGGGAGAATCTGATCCCTAAGCATTAAATGGGTACATTTCCATTTTTTGCTGAAAACGAACCTTCCAAACAAGAGAGAAGATAATACAGCAGAGAAATGATCTACTTCCAAGAAACAAATAAACCCTGAGTGTTTCTAAACCCTCATCTCACTTTTCTGTATCCTCAGAAGAATCTCAGTATCTTCATACATTCTTCATAGCATCCCTGTTGGCAGTAAACAGCCAGAAAGACCAAATAAAAAGCTATTTTTTAAAAAAAAAAAAAAAAAGAAAAAAAAAAAAAAAGTTGCTACATGCACTGACACCATTCCAGAGAAAAACAGGAGGAAACAGTCACTCAGATACCTGTAAAGAAAACACAGTTTGTCTACTGACACTTCATCTAGTTCCTCAGGAGGCAGATCAATAAAAAAACCACAACACTTGCTTTTTATATCAAAAACTTTAACCAATCCTAAATATACCCAAGCAAGGTAAGGAGTCTCTTTGGGTAAAGTGTTTGGAAGTTCAGATGGAGGGTCGGGAGGAAGGGTTTACTCATCCACAGCCAGGTTTAAGACCACAGGTGTCCCAGCTAATTCTCAATCTAATGTCATATTCATGAAGGCTGTCTCTTCTCATCTAATTAGCCCTATCCTCTGATTGTACCCCCGTGAGTTACAAAGGAAGGTAAATCAATGCAGCAAATTGCAGCTTTTCTACTTCAAGACAAAGCTGTGAATATCTGTGCCAGAGCCAGGACTGCTCCCAAGGTAGAAGTTCCACCAGCATAAAACTCACTGAAAAATTAACTAAGTATGAATTTTTAAAAAAAAAAAAAAATCACACAGTCTGAGGTTATATTTATGTTTTCATTTCCTTCTTTCATCTCAAAATAGGATTCAATAACCATGTCTTTAATGGAACAGCCGGGGAGGAGTGGGCCAAACATCTGCTCCACTTTGGCATTTCAGTTTTGTCTAGAGTTTGAAGAGGGCTTTCCTGTCATTTGGTTGAGGTGCTTATAGAAAAAGCTGTTGTGAAAGTCTGTAGGCTCATGTATTTCCTGCCTCTAAATGTAAAACCTTGAAAATTATAGCAAAACTGCCAACCAGGAAAAGCCAAACAGGGAAACAGTCCAAACCTTCAAGAAATTTTCAAGAACTTCACACAAAACTAAGAAAAAATTAAGAATCTGGCATTGAAGTAGCTTCTGAAGTCATGAATTAAAAAGTTTTCAGTAATGTTTTGTGTTGCATGAAAAATCAGCTACCAGAGTTGATAAATCTTAAAAACAACAGAACTTTCTCTGTTCAATGTTAATGAGGCTTTATAGGCATCCAAATCTAGGAACTGAAGGCATCTACAGGGAGCAACCTTGCACAGCTCCCTATTTCTAATGTCTATAGCATTCAGCAGATTTTACAAGAGGAATATTGTTTAATTCCATCTTCCTGCCCCTTGATTTTTTTTTTAAGTATTTTCCACACACATAGAATTTGGATGTGTTCTGGCAGGACTGAGGCTTGTTTTGAAGGCTGGGATAGGGTCCATAACACACCAGTCAACCTGCTCACTCTATTAGAATACCAGAGAGTTACCTTGAGCATTTTTTTTTTTATTATTCTGATTTAATTGTTCCTCATTCATATTCATCGCCGAATTCCACTGCATCTGAAGCTATTTTGAAAACACCGCATTCTCCCAAAGGGCCCAATCCAACTCCCATTCAAATAAACAGCCTTCAGTGGAGCCTATTTGTTGCCAGCCAACAAGATTGAATTCTGCAGCGGAGTGGTCCCCGGAGCGTTTGTCACAGCTCTTTACAAATATTGCTCCAGCAAGAGCAGGTCTAAATACGCTTGTCCACATGCTCTGCAGACAACTGAAATCTATCTTTTATCTTCTTAGAACACTCGGTCAGATTTAAACTCCAGAAGCACAAAGAACTGAATCTACCAAGAATACAAAAAGCAAAAGGAGCAAAAAATGTTCAGCAGTGTAAAAATGTAAAGAGCCAAAGGGAAAGCAGTAGGATGATGAAATATTTTTATGCCATAGGATCAAGTACCATTTATTCCATCCCTAAAGCGAAGTTACACAGGAACACATGTGGGGGCAGTTTATAATGACAGCATACATCCACATTTCCCAAAGAACTTGTTCCAACACAACTATGAACATCAACAGTTTTGAATTAATATGAAATTTTGCAACTGATACAAAGTGTACAAACACCACTTCAATCATAAGTCACGAGGGTTATGAGGAAAGATTTTAAATCTCACCAAGCACCTCCTCACACACAGTTACCAAAACAACAAAGTTTACAGAGGATGTACTTAAGGAATACCAGTTTTATAGAAGACCCTTACCTGTGAAAAGAACAACGCGATGGGCCTTGAGGTTCTGATGGTTTATGGTAAATAAATAAAGTAACAATGTAACCTCTGGTCTGAGCCGAGGAGGGAACGATACAAATGAGAAAAACTCTTTCAAAGGATCTTACCCTCAGATCCTTTACCCTACTTTGTAGTGCAGAAATCCAGACTCTGCCTGATCAACTTGTTTGTAGCTTAAAGCCTAAGGCGGGAGAAGATTAGGAGATTGTTTAGATGGGAGTTCTACTACATAACATTGCAAAACTGAAGACCTTTCTACAGCAAAGTGGTTTACTTTGAAATTAAGAACTTGATTTGTTGTTATACAGTATTGATGTGGCTCTTGAAAATAGCCTACTTGGAATGCACGGATCTTGGGAGATGCTCTCAGTATCTGTCAGAGTTCAGAAACAGAATAATAAAATGTGATTTATAATACAAGTTCAACATCTCTAGTTCAAAAATAATGTACAAATAAAGATTTTTTTTTAAAGTTGGCCACCTTGATATCCTAAGAATACTCTTGAGAATCTGTGCTGATACCCAGTGATTTCAGTGGTAATTTATAGGGTTACTCTGTGCTTTGAGAGACGACAGGATAGAGCATTAAGTCCTAAATTCTACCTGTACCACTGCAGGGCCAGATAAAGACAGGGCTTAAAACGGAGCTCAACCAAAACACCCTCTAAGCTGAGATGACTCTGTCCAGGCAATGCTTCACACTCCAGTCTTTCCAAGCCCTCCAAATCAAAGTCCTACAAAAACAGGGATGTTACCTCCAAGTTCCTGACTGTAGAATCAGACTCATGTAAGTCATGATGGCAGGAATGCACCTTCAACCATACAATGCACACGCACTAAACATTGCTGGGAGTGACAACATTGCTCATTTATATTAATAGATTTAAATATGTATATATATACAGATAGATCTATGTATGCAGACATAACTGTGTAAGTAAACACACACACATAAACATCCTCTCCCTGTCTGTGTTTGTTTATATGAAATGGACGCATCCTAAATAAACAAGTCAATTGCACTGAATTGCTGAACAGCATACCCAGCATTTGAATAGGAAAGTTGGGCACAAAAGATTTCAGATTTAAAAATCATGCGACCTCACTGCCTTCAGGTTAACAGATAAGCCACACAGAAAGCAGTGGCACCACACAATTTAAGCTCAGCCCCAACATCCCACTTTATCCAACAGCCATCCCACGACATGCACCTGCAGCCACGAGCATTCCCAGTGGTGGCACCTGGGGAGCACAACCAGCCACAAGCACACTTTATTCCCTCCAGAGGCTTTTGTCTTGGGGAAAATACTTATGCTCGGAAACGTGGGCCAAAGTAGATTGCCATGCAGCTGCTGATGGTAAAAATGCGAACTAAAACCGTTGGGTGCCAACGACACCAGAGCTGCCTACTCTTGAGGTGAATAATGAACTCCTGCTACACCTCAGGAGAGCTCCTGAGCACGAGCCCTTCCAGGAGGCCCATTCACTCTTTCCCACCACGCTGCTGAGGTCCAAGGCCGCCGGGAATCCTGAGCTATGACCGACTTTCCCCGTGGGCATCACTCACCCCAGCCGCCAGCACAGAGCCAAAGCCAACCCGATGCCGCCACCCGAAACGTGTCGAGATAAGCGGCACTGCTTCATGCCCACCTAGCTGTGCTAATGAAATAACCCAGCGCAGGGGCAGGCGGCGCTCGGAGCCGGCGCTGCAGGTCACGCTTTGAGCCGCCCAGCCCCGACCCGGCGCCTCTGCCGCAGCCGCGCCCCCACCCCGCACAGCGCCGGGGCGCCTTCCATCCGGCCCGGGCACCAGCGGCCCCAGCTCCGCCACGGCGGGAGGAGAAAGGTCCTTCCCGCTGCCAGACACGGGCGCGGAGAGCGGAGGCGGCGAGCGGGGAGGGCCGCCGG